>PVJD01004396.1:0-137897 GCA_004026545.1 Mormoops blainvillei
TACAGAATTTACCTGAGCACCTGATGGTATCACCAGAGACATTTAAACCATAGAAAAGAGGATATGTCAGGTTGTCACTGCTTAATTTCATTCCAGCAAAAGCCTTGCACTTGGAAGTCTTCTCATGTGGCACTCTTGCAGACTCAGAAACTGGTTTATGATTTACTGTGTTCATTAACCTTTGTGTTATTTCTGTGTTCATAGAGTCTATACTATGACCTTGTTTACTTGGTTGCTTGTTTACACTATATAGGCCTCACTTTAGAAGCCCATTTGCATCGTCACCTCCTGAAATGAGACTCGATGGCTTGGCTGAGTGGACCTGTTAGCAGGACTAGATGTTTGAATTGTACACAACAATTCCATATCCAGATGCTTTGGAGATTCCAGCCTATTCCTACTTTGTAAGAATCAGCTAACAGCCTCTGTGTTCTAGTCTCACATCCCATCCCCTTGTCTCCCTTAGATCAGGCAGGCAGGGAGAGAAGTCCATGCCCTATGGAAGCAGAAACTATGTCCCTTTTCAGCAGGAAGCAGTCATTGATAAGAGAATCTACTCTCGCATTACCTCTTAAAGATTTTAGGAATGGAAGTCTCTGAGAGTGAGAATGAGACAGGCAGCAGGGACAAGAAAGTAGGAAAATTCCTGGGCAAGTGGGATGGGGAAGCTGAGACAAGGAAGTAAACAAGGCCAAACAATTCCAGCAATTTACAGCCAGCTAGTGAATTAATTACAAGGCCTCATCCCCGCTAAGAAGGGAACTTGAGAATAAGTGGTTCATACCTCTTTTCCCTAACTAGAGAACACAGAACCTCCCCGGCCATCAGTCACAGGCTTTGGGGAAGAGAGGAAGAGGAATTCTAATGCAAATGGCAGAGAGCCGGGACCAAAGGAGCCCGCTGGGGAAGAAGCTGTGGGGGGCCTTCCTTTTCAGCTCCCCCTCCCAAGAAACGCAGCACATCTACTCTCCCCCTATGGATTTTCCCCTCCCAAACTCCTCTGCTTCCCTTATATAAACTTACTCCTGAAGGCTCAAGGTAAGGTGGATGTGAGGGTTTTAACCTGGCACCTTCTCAGACTGCTGGACTCTGATATTAATGAAAGTGCAATTATAATCCAATCCCTGTCTCTGCTCTTTGGCTGAGTGGCGACAGGCAGCATGAGCTCCGGACTCGGTTGCCCTTCTGTTTCACATTTACAGCAGGCATGTGTTGAAGACAGCCCTTTTAGAGACCACGGGAGACATGTCCGTCATGCCTTGCCATCAGGAAATAGCTGTGCTTATCAGTTATTGGATAATGGACAAATTGTTAACTGACTTTGTTTCTGTCTTTGCTTTGGCTCCAAGGACCTTGAAATTCAAATTGGCAGCCTTGCCCCTGCCAATGAATCCTACTTTAGAGAAACCAGCATTTAGTCTAATAACCTCACCGTGGCTTTAATTTTTTTTCTTCTTACTCCTTTTTCTTCCCTCCTCCAGTCCCAATCTTCTCCACTACATGTGGTACAAGTTTATCTTGTGGCTGAGTTTTCAGAACCTAGGCATGGTGATTTAAATCCTTTTTAGAATATCTCAGGGTAGAAACAGATAATCAATTCTAGATGGAAAATCAAAGGTCGTGACTAGGGTTGTGTGGATTACATTTAAACCCAGATAGGCAAGGGATGATAACCAGGACCAAATAAAGGTTCTGTTTGCAATTTCGAAACCTGCTTCAGTTGTTCCACAGGTTTATCAGTTCTAACCTGCTTCCTGGCTCACCCTCAGTCGCTGCCTGTGACGGAGACTGACAAGGCTCTGGCTGCTCGCGGTTGGCAGGAGCGCCTGGCTTCTGCGAGCCGTTTGTCTCTCTAGACCCCACATGGAACTCTGCACTTCCTTGGTGATGGAGGGAGACTTGCTTTGGGGTGGAAAACTCACAATACAATATACGGATGATGTAGAATTGTATATTTGAAACCTGTATAATTTTATTAATCAATGTCACCCCAATAAATTCAATAAACTTAAAAAAGATACTTCATGGAACAGGTATTACAGAGCAAAACTCACCAATTTAGAAAGGAATAGCCGAAATAAGTTAAACTGATTTGTTCAGATGGCTAAGGTTTTCTTCTCCCTTTGTTAAGAGTTGCCTCCCAGAAACTTGAATTTTAAAAGACGGCCCAGATAGGAGTTCTTGAAGAACACCAGGTATTTGTATTTCAAAGGTATGGCGGGGGGGGGGGGGGGGGGGGGGGGGGGGGGGGGGGGGGGGGGGGGGGAGAAACCCCCCCCAGAAGGATTTGGTTTCATAAAACCAGTTATCTATAAGCCTTTTGAGATGGACAGGGGAGGTTTGGGGAAGGTAAAAGGACTCGGTAGGCTTTCAATTATTTCTGGAGCTATACCTCTGGCCCGCATAGGCTGCGTTCGTGAAGCAAGGACAGTCATATTTAACACCTCAACAACTGGGTTGCCACAGAAAAGTTGGCAAAGGACTGACAAATCCATCCATTTTTGGAATGTCTCTTTCCATGGCTTTTTAAGATGAAAGCTATTTGCAAACGCATCAGTAAAATAATGACTGTCTCTAGACGACAAGAACTTAAAATGACATGGTTACAGATCTGATTATACTGCAATTGATAAAGGACAATTGCTTAGGCCTGACTAATTTTTACAAGATTTCCAATTGACATCAATTTGTACAGAACTTCTGTTCTAAAGCAATAACATTGATTTTGAGAAAGAAAAGGTAACTACTATTTAATACAGTAGACAAATAGTTGAAGAGATTAATTTATTTAAAAAGAAATATTTCTTTATTGATAGTTGCATTTATAAGCAGGAATCATTAATCAGTAGCCAGTGGAAGGAAGCAGACCACTTTTGTGACACGCCGCTAAAAGCCAGTCAGTTCATCTTCCTTGCTTTTGTCAGTCTGATAACCAGTAAGAGTCAAAGACTGCTGTTGTTGAGGAAGTGGCTTGAATATTTTTATGTGAATATAACTATTATGGCCTACTCGCACCTGAAAGATAAAAGAAAGAAGAAGGAGGTTCATTTGCACGGACCTGTGACAAGTGAGAATTTATAGACCATTACATGGCCATAAAAGAAGAAGGAACTCTTACTTTCTGGGATTGTATGGATGGACCTGAAGGTTATTATGCTAAGTGAAATAAGCTAGTCGGTGATAGACAAAGGGCAAATGATCTCACTTATATGTGAAATCTCACAAACAAAATAAACTGATGAACAAAATAGAAATAGAGGCCTAAATACATGGAACAGACTGACAGCTGTCAGAGGAGAGGCGGCAAGGAGGGACTGGATGAAAGATGGTGAAGGGTTGAGTCAAAGAACATATTTGTATGACACAGACATAGACACAGACACAGACAACAGTGTGGTGTTGGGGGCGGCGAGGACAGGGGGAGGTAAGAAAAGGGGGAAAATGGGGACATCAGTAATAATGTAAACAATAAAGAAAAACAAAAAATATGCATAAAAAATAAAAGACTTCATTATAATAAGCTTTTCTGGAACAGCATTCCCAGACCAGCATCCTTAGACACTTGGTTTTCAAAAATGTATCACCTTATTTTATGAGAAAGGGCAAGTTAAAGGTATGGCAAGTGACATAGGTCCTAGGTGTATTTTATTTTATATTTTAATATAATTAGGGCACAAATCAGTTGCATTCCATTTTCAAAGATGCACAGAACAAGAAAAGCAGTGACATTTTTTTTGGTGACTGACTCCCAAATTGGGACAATTTATTTGCTACATGATTTAATAAAGGAGAAGAAAAGCAGAATTGTCCTAGAAAATCTGAGATTTGTGGTTCTCATATGTATATTATAACCTACTTTATAAACGCCCACTGGTAGGGCTGAGCAGGGCCTGGGGGCGGACAGTCTGGTCCCCTTCTAAAGCAAAGGGAGTTAGTTATTGGTATCAAGATTGAAATGGTAGTTTGGGTAGTTTGGGTTGATCTTGGTTGAGACAATAAAGTTTTACCTTAGAATAATATTTACTGTGTTCTGATGTCCTTTTTTAACCTAATTTTAACAAATGCCATTTATCAAATGTTTCCTCTGTGTCAGACACTATGATGAGAATTTTATATACATGATTATATTGACTTTTTATTATGGGCCTGAAAAAATGTGGAACAATGATGATTTCATAGATGCTGAAGCAGATTCAGAGAAATGAAGCACAATAGTTTTCTGTAAACCTCTCAGCTCATAAGGGACAGAGCCAAAATTCATATCCAGACCCCAGAGCTTATGTTCTTTTCACTCTATGGCATAACGTTTTAAAAGCATTCATCTGTGCTTGGAACAGGGCACCAGCCTTTGCATATAATATTAGAGCCAGTAGTTAAACATCAGACTCCCTGGCTTTTGTTATTATAGCTGTCTGATCTCTGTTACTACACCTTCTCAGGGCTTAGTGTCTGATCAGTAGCGCAAGAAAAATAATCACACTTATCCAATAGATTTGTTGAGAGGATTAAATGAGATATTATATACCTAGCTCTTAGAACAGTGCCTGGTACATTCTCAGTGCTCAGGAAAGTTTTGGTTCTTTTATTCCACATAAAATACCACAAAGTAGGTTATTATCTGCTTTGTGCAGATAAAGGAATGATGGCCCAGAGAAGATGAGGAGCTGCAATCACACAGGTTTTGACTAGTAGAGCAAGTCAAACAAAGGTTCAAACCCAGGACCAAAGCTTACAATCCTTCCTTTTTACCACCTGCCTCTTGACAGGCACTTGAGAAAGAGCAGAAAGGGTCACATCACCATCAAGACTTTATATCTAGAGTGGCCCAGAGCAAAGCGATTAACAGCTAGGCTGATAGGAAGTCTGAGGGAACTGGGGTCAATGGCTATAATCCAGTAGGGGAAATCTGATAGCAGAAGAAAGAAGAAGGTGGGAGGGAAACAGGGTAGGAGAGAAAAGGAAAGGGAAGAGAAGAGACTGTGGTTAAGACTGGGCAGGTAATCCTAAGGGAAGACATTTTTAAGATAGCTTTTTTGATGAGTTTTAATATATGAGCTAATCGATATGTGAAAGTTATACACTTAGATTACTTATAAATTATTAAAATGATGATCCTAATTTTGATGGAATGCTTGTTCCATTAAAAAGTAAAAAGCATGTTTTATTTGGAAAGTGTGTTCTCTTCCAGCTATGAAGGGAGCAGGCTGCTTTCCGAGCACAAGGCAGGCTCTCATTCACGTCATGCCCCACAGCCAGCCACATTTCCGGAGCTCCAATTTGGTAGAACTGGGTCGATCCCCTCACATAATTCGGCATTGTAATTTTCTCGTGCCAAGCTGGTTAGCACCACTTATTTTATTTTCTTTGCTAAGAACTTTAAAAAAATTTTTATATCTCAAGTAATTAATTGTCTGTTAAAGAGAAATAAGCCAGACTGTGCCTCAGTCAAATCATTTAGTAAAGATGAAGTAAATGCATTTGAATGTCTGTTGTTAATATTTACTAAATCAGAATTATCATCTTAATACAAAGGACAAAACTGGTTCCCAAATATCTACAGGTGACTCGTTGAACGGCTTCCCTCTCAATAACTACACCAGCTTTTTTTCTTCAATTGGAACTGGAGCAATACATCATTTAATTTTTTGGTATAGATATAAAACTAATTCTAAAAGTGTTCTTAATGTTTCATTGCTTTATAATATACCTTCAGTGCCACAAGTTGAATATATTTAATTGAGTTGCAAAAAATTTTTAAATTATATTAATCAAAATCAAAACAGGCAAAAGTGGTTTAAATTATTTTCTCAGGCAATGATTCAAATCATTCTTTACATCTACTCATTCAGACGTGTAGAAGCACAATGCTTTGAGGTGAAACAAGCTTCAAGAGGGCTTCTGGTCCAGCTCAGGTCTTCAGGCTCCCACTTCACATGTAGCGAAGCAGCCACAGCCACAAGCTAAACGTGATCTGAACTTTTATGAAATCTTTTTCTAAATGATTTCTGGACGTTAAGAATCCATATAAGAAGGCTTTCTAAATTAACAAGTGAAAGATGATATAAATACAATGTCACCTATTAACTTTGAGAGTTTACTACTTGGGAAGTATGCTAGGTGGGCATCTTGATTTGGGACAAGGCGAAGGAAGAAATTATATGGTGGAGGTGACAGGGAGAATCACATAAAGTGAGAAATATAATCTCTTAGTGCCAAAGTGAGTGTTGAACTCTAACCTTAATGTAGTAATTTATTCCAGCAACCACTTGAGTTTTGTATTCTACAGCTTCAAACTCGTCATAAGTCTCATTTGTTTTTTCTTCAAGCTGTGGTTTAACCTTGAGAAAAGAAAAGAAGAAACAAATTATCAAAAGCATCTTGGATTTAATTATGTGATTTACACATGTAGGACCTCACATTCCTAAATGATGATAATGAGATCTACGAGCTATTTTCACTTTTCTTTTTCGGTTACCTCTCGCTTTCCCCTAAATGGGGACATGGATCACAACCGAGGCATGTGCCCTGACCGGGAATCAAACTGAGAACCTTTTAGTTCACAGGCTGGTGCTCAACCCACTGAGCCACACCCACCACGGTATATTTTCATATTTCAAAGAAAGAAAAACACCTATTTTTTTCCCCAAATGCTTTTATTTCCTTTGGTGCATAATCTAGTAGACATCTATTTTTAATAAATAAAATATTAAGTCTGGGTTAAATATGACTTGATCACATTTGTTTTAGTATACTATAGCTTTTATTAGGTACAATTTTATTAAGTATTTTGGTGTCTATAGTCTTCCAAAATGGCTGTAGTGTTCTGTTTGTTTGTTTGCTTGTTTATTTGTCTCCATCACTTCTTCTACCTGTACCCTCTTCCATATGATTTCATACATATGTGGAATCTAATTAACAAACTTAGCTAACAAGCAAAACAGAGACAGACTCAGAGAGAGCAGGTTGACATGTCTGGAGGGGAGGGGCGTTGGGTGAGGACTTGGGGGGTGGAAGGAATGAACAAAAAAGGAAAAAAAGAGAGAACTTATGGACATGGAAAAAGGGGTGATGATAAAGGGGTGATGATTGAGGGGAGGAATGGGTGGGTGGAAAAGATCTATCTTTAATAAGATCACGTGGGCTAACTAAAGGGTAACATTTTTTGCTTTAGGCTCGATTTACATTAACTCAACTTGGTAATATGGTAATGTGGCAATATGGTAATTTTTTTGTTTTTAATTCTCATCTGAGGATATGTTTTTAGATTTTAGGGCAAGAGGAAGAAAGGGAGACAGGGAGAGAGAAAGAGAAAGGGAGAGACAGACACTGATGTGAGAGAGAAATATCTATGGTTGCCGGCTGAACATGCCCGACAAGGGATCCACTCTATAAGCTAGGTATGTGCACCAACAGGGAATTGAACCCGCAACGCTTTTGGTGTCCTGGACGACACTCCAACCAGCTGAGCCCCCGGGCCAGGGCTATACAGTAATATTTTGACTGGCAAAGCTCTAATAGTTATATATGTCTTTGACTAATATAAAAAAAAGGTGTGGGGGGGAGAGCAATAATTACTCCTTCATTAAAAAATCTTTTGAAATAATTCCTGACTCAAAATAGCAAAAATAGTACTGTATATCTCAAGATCTTTAATTTAATCCCATTTGCAAGTCCCTTTGCCATGTAAGGTGGCGTTTTTACAGGATCCAGGAGTTTGGATGGTCATCATTCTGTCAAACACAGAGTAATAAACTTAGATGCCGGAATTCCTGAACCAAGGATGAGAAGGGAGCAAGAGAGTCTCAAATCCAATGTGTGAGCTTTGACTGAATCCAAGTTTTCAGTGCAGGTCTTTCATTCCTGCTCTCAGCTGGGCCTCGTGTGCTAGCATCCACCATGGTATCTCTCACTGAATTGCTGCCTCTGCTCTGGGGGAGGACTGGTAGGAGCTTGTCTTGCAGGGTGGAGGACTGTGAAAGGGAAGGATCTGGGAGCAGTCTAACTGCTCCTCATATGGATCGCCCATCAATCCTCCGGTTTTAGCCCCATGCCTCAGTCTCCCCTCCATCAGTTTCTGGAGTTGCTCGTGCTTGAGGTAGTTTGGAGTTCTGCAGTGAGAACCTGCTTGCTTCTGGCTCAGACAATCCCCTCTGTGGCTCAGGCTGTGTTTGGATGGCTCAGTCACTTCCCATTGTTCATCTGTTTTCCATCTTCCGCAGTTTTGTCACTCTCTCTAAGGCGGTCTTTGCCCATCTCCCGTTGTCTTTATAGCTGTGTGTTTATGCCCCTTTTCCCTGATCCTTTTCTATTATTTAGAGGGAAGAGGAAAATAAATGTGTGCGTTTGATACGACTTGTTTATTGGGTAGTCGCCTCCCAGCCCTTCCCTGAAGCATCTACAATCCAAGTCAGGCCCCCAGTGCACCCAGGGCTCCTTATGGACTCTCTATATCCAGCCCTGCTCATCAGTGGGCAGGTGTTTCCAATCCTTTTCTATGGGTGCCTCCATTTGGGTGCCGCAAATGTTTTCAAAGATGAAGACATTTGCAAATGAGGCATTCTCAGACCACTTTTGAGGGGCAAACACTTCATGGACTACCTAACACCTGTTACTTCCTGTAAACTTCAGAATAGGTGGGAAGAATTTGATTGCTTTCTTGAGATGGGAAAACTGAAGCTCCAAATGGAGAAAGGAAGAAGACAAATAGAAAAAAACAGGAATGGGAAGAGGAAGGGTGTAAGAGAGAAGGCAAAAGTGGGTAACGGTGGAGAGAGAAGCTGAGAAAGGAAAGGGGTTACTGTCCTCCTGCTGCCTCTGTCCTCTGGTGGCTGACGCTGGGTACCAGTCAAGTTAGAAAGGGTTGGAAAGGGTCAATCTGTTCGCAAAACCCAAAATCATCTATTTGAACCTCTTACAAATGAGGAACCTGGGCTGTGAGGAAAATATGACTGCTTAAGTCTGATAAGTTGCTGATTGTAGTTATTTAAAGTTCTGAATTCCTTACCTGATGGCTTAAGAATCTGATTTATCTGTTTCCATTATCTGTACTCTTTCTGGTTTGCAGTCTTTTGGTCATATATTCACCATATATCACAAGTATTTCTATCTGCCCTATCTAAAGATGTAACTTTCCATTGGATCTATGCAGTCTGTAAGTCCAGAGTCTTCCATGAGAGAGTTGATTTCAGTCGTCCTTGGCTTGTTTTTGTAAGTCCACTGGCAACTGCCAGAGTGTGTGCCCTCATTTCAGATTCACTGCAGAACTGAAGGGGGTTCGGTTGCAGGACCTCCTGCAGATACCAAAGTCTGCAGATGCTCAAGTCCCTTATATGAAATGGCATAGCGGAGGCCTTGCATATAGCCTGTCTTTGTGTACAGGCTACAGCATACTTCATTTGTGTATTTTTGGTATAGGGCTTGGCACATGGCAAATTCGAGTTTTCCTTCTTGGACCTTCCTGGGATATTTTTCTCTCAAAGATTTTGATCTACAACTGGTTGAATTTGCAGATGTGAAACTAGTGGGTATGGAGAACCTACTTATTTATTAGCTGTAGCCTTGCTCCCCCTTTTCATAAAACAGATTTGCATTGTTCTGATGTTGGAAACTAGGAACCAAGGTGATAAGATTTAAGCTGAGGAGCAGGGAAGGGGGCAGAGTAGGAAGAAGCTGGCCAGTGAAACCTTAAGTTTCAGAAAGCAGCTTGATGCTGAATGGCCCCCAGGATGAGAGTTTAGGAGGTGAAGGCCCTCTGGGAGCGGTGTTCGGGAGGTGGTGGAAAAGAGTCAGGCCTTGAGCTGAACCCAGTTGGTGTTCAATCCCTTGGCCTGCCATGCACGGTGGTGGCCGAGGCACCAGAGGAAACAGTGTAGGGGAATTGCCTGGGCCCCAGAAGGGTAAGGATGCTACCGGGGAGGAGCACCTGGTGACATACATGTACCTCAGAAGTGTTCAAGCATTTCTTGCTGCTGTAGAGCATGAATCTTGGCAAATTTTTAGTTCTCTGGGATCTGAGGATTCCAGCCACACTGCATGCAACACCCAGGAGTTGTTTTTTTTTTCTTTTTTAAAGATTTTATTTATTTATTTTTAGAGAGAGGGGAAGGGAGGGAGGAAGATGGAGAGTGTGGTTGCCTCTCACGTGCCCCCTACTGGGGACCTGACCCACAACCCAGGCATGTGCCCTGACTGGGAATCGAACCAGCAATGCTTTGGTTTACAGGCTGGTGCTCAATCCACTGAGCCACACCAGCCAGGGCAGTTTTTCTTGAATCTAGTCATTCTGCAGAATCATTCAGACTATGCATTATTTAGGAAAGAGTGGATAAAAGACAATGGTGGCAACATAGATAGGCCATATTCTGGGAAGATTTACAGCGTAAGGATGGAGAGTTTGGGTAGCAGCATGAAGGTAGAGTAGGGCTGGAGAGAGGTGCCTTGTAGACATTTGTTGTCTATGTTTTGAGGGAAGGGGGAAGATGGGACAAGGCACCCAGTACACATGAAGTGATGGCACCTGGCACAAGAGAGGAAGGGCTGACTTAAGAAAGGAGGTCGAGGTCTTAGATGGGAGGGTGGAATGAGATCAGAGGGGGTACATAAATCGCGGTATTCTTACACAGGTTGACCACGGTCTTCTAAGAGAGAAACTGAGACACTGGCTGCAGGGAGCATGGCGATTGGAGGGATTGTGGAACTGAGGAGACACAAGGTCCAGCTCCATCTCTGTGGAGTTTCTAGAAAAGGACCAACAGGCTATGACAAAAAGGGTGTGCTGGCAGCCCCACGTTTGTGTTGCTGTTGTGTGCTGCCATGAACCCTAGATTTGTAATGGGCGAGTTTTCTGTTCTGGGTCTAAATGGGAAGGTATTGCACCTTCCTTGATTAAATTTTTGTGAACCTGGAGCAGAAGCTGAGGAGGAAGTAGTGGCAGTGGGAGTGATCTCTAATTGAGGACTGGAATGCCAGAAGCTCACAGGTCATGGAAACCAGGGGTGGAGGACAGTATGGAACCACCCATCGTGGGTCCAGGCTGCATGAGTGATCTAGTGGGCCTACATGTGTGATGGTGATGGGAGGATTTGTGCCTGAAGGAATCTGGGGTGGTTGAATGGCAGGTTCTCCGGGGGTGGGGCCATGGGGGAGGAGACCGATGAGGAGGCTATAGCCAGAGAGTAGAACACAAGGTCGTGGGTGAGTGAGTGCCATGACATGCTAAACCCTGAGGTGTGTCCATAATGGTGTACAGACAGGGTGTTTGTGTGGTGTCCTGGCAGACAACAGTCACGACCTGTGTGTATGCCAGAAAGTGTATGCTGTAATGTGGTTTGACTTGTGTGTGTGTGTGTGTGTTATATGTATGTACCTGTGCATATGTAATAATAGCTCTTGTTTCTAAAAACAATTATTGAAATAATATTTCTTTCCTGCCCATAAATATTACCAGAAATTTCATGCAATGTTTTTTTCTTTGTACTTATAAGTTAAGGATAGCAATAATGACCCAGAAACTGTTGCTAGCAAAGTCATTCATTTGACCCTTAATTACATGTACACAGGGTGGTGCAAAAATAGGTTTATAGTTGTGAGGGCCTGAAACACAGAGTTTGTGCTTATGTTATTATTTATGAACTAATCATTGTATTTTTCATGTGAACCGCCATAAACTTACATTTGTCCCACCCTGTACTATTGGTTTTTATGGGTGGGGCATGCATGACTCTTTTTTTCCTTGTGTTTATCACTTACCTCCAGCCTATTCCATAAATTTCTGAGGGCAGGGACTGTCTTTATATCCTTTATATCCCTTCTCTCTCTATAGCAATTCACACAGTACAGTGCACATCATCAGTGTTTTCTGTATGAAGAGATTAGGCTTGTTTTTTGTGACAACTTCTCTCCCCAAATAGGAAGAGGGATATAGCCAAGACATTCTACTGATATGCAGAGAATCTCGGAAGAGGTTTCTTTCATGTGTGTTCTGGTCCCAAGGACCATTAGCATTCTTTAGTACAAGATTCTGCAATTACCATCCAGTCTCTGTCATCTTCAGGACAGGGACACTCTTTTCTTCTGTCCTCAGAAATGTTCATCTTCTGAACCCCAAACCCTTTGTTTGACCTCATCTGACCTCGTCCAACATCCATTTTTCATTTTGATGCAAAAGTCCTTGAATATGCAGTTATCATTTTTCAAGATGCTTTCCCCTCTCCATGGGATGACCTTTGCTTTCCTCTCCCTCCCTCCTGACGGGGTTCTTCTGTCCATTGGCATTCCACCAGGAAGCTCTCGGACAGTAGCAGGGAAAGCTGATAAACTTCACCTCCTCCAAGAACACCTGCGTTTTAATGGGTAACTTCCCTAAATGGACTGGAAACTCCTTGAGGGCAGGACCATGTCTTAGTGTCCTCATGCAACTTCCATGATATTTAAAACAGTGCTAGGCACCTAAGAGATATTTCAAAAGGATTCATTGATATCCATTTTTCATGTTGATTTAAATCTTAGGCCTGCTGCTTGCACGGAGTAGGCAAATTTGCCACTCCCTATCTCACCACTGTTTCTCCCTCACCCGATGTACTTCTTCAGATTCCTGCCACTGTGTGGCAGAAAAGGCAGGGGGTCAAAAATCTGGAGATAGGCTAGCTTCTTGACTAGGCGGTCATTAACATCTTTGAATCTAAGTTTCTTCATCTGAAAAATGGGCATCATGTTTTTCTCCCTGCCCCAGGGGTTAGAAAGATCAAAATGAGAGGATGGAAAGGAGGGCAAAGCTTTTACAGCTGCAAAGTGCCTTTCTGGGGTGAGGAAGCTACTGGAAACACTTATGTGTCATTCTGCCTCTCTGACGGGATTGGAACCTGAGATGTGCAGCAAGAAACACGTGGCTCACAGATGAGTGTTATTAACAATGCAAGGCCTTCAGATAGCTTCTTGTTAAAAAAAAAAAGAAAACAAGAAGTTCTTGCTAACCAAGGCAGGCTTTTAAAAATCATTAAAATTAAAATTTTCTGTGCCCTCTATATTTTAAATCTCTTATTCCTCATCCCCTTTACAGCTCTGGTCCTTGGAGAGCCTCCAGGGGATTATCCAGGGTCAGAAATGATTCCAGGCAAAAATTTGAAGCAAGCAATTGTGACACCTCACCTATGCATGTTTTCTCACTTAACCCTAACAGCTATGAGAGCAGCAGGGCAAGAGGTGTTATCTGCATTTCACAGATGAAACTGAGAATATTTTGGCAGCACCGTTTTTAGAAAGCCCATCTCCCATAGGTCTCTTAGGACATTATGTATCCCTGATTCTGTCGGCAAGTGAAGTCATGGACAGCGGCCAGGGCCTCATCTGAGGGCCGATTAGAAATGCAGAATATAGGCCCAACCCAGACCTGCTGAGATGGAATCTGCCTTTTAACAAGCCCCCAGGTGATTCGCGTGCACAGTCAGAGTTGGAGAACCTGACCCTATACAGGGACTTGGGGAAAGCATTAATTATCTTCTTCTAAAAAAAGAAAGCTCCAAGGTATTTATTCTTTAAAAGAACTCTTTGAAGAGAAATATTTATCACCAAAAAATGAATGGTAGAATTCCAGGCGTCAGGTATCTTAGAGATCTTGCAAGGACCCTACATAGAGAATTCCATCTCTTCCACTTACATAGGTAGGTGATCTTGTTTGTCAGTGTCATAGAATGAAATTTCAGAGAGAAAAAAGCAAGAAAGAATGCTATAAGAAAATAGAAAATGAGGTTCGAATGGTGGGGCTCATTTGGTTGAACCTCTTCCCGCAAACTCAAAGGCTACTGGTTTGATCCCTGCTCAGGGCACATGCCTGGGTTGGGGTGCTTGTGAAGGGCAATCTATCGATGTTTCTCACACACATCGATGTTTCTCTCCCTCTCTTTCTCTCTCCTGTCTCCTATCTCTAAAAATAAATAAAAGTTTTAAAAAAGAAAATAGAAAATGATACAAACCTAAAATGGTAATTTATATATTTTTCTTTTCATAAAATATGCAATATAATAAATTTTATTATGTGGGTTATAGCTTATCAAATAACTTGCTAATAGACATTCAATGTTCTGTTTTCACTATAATCAATTTTGGAATCACCATGGACTATTCCACTTCTATTATCTACTAGTTTAATCCTCTTTTAAATACTAAATGACAAAAACATTGTGTAATTGGTTAAATTTGTAGGAAGTTTGTAAGTAGATTGCCTCTATAATGTTCTTCTTAATTCAACTCATTTAAAAAAATTCCATGCAGTGCATTTGTAGTTTGTCAAATTGTTAACAACCTCAGACTTTAATTACATGTTGGCTCCACTTGGTGAGGTTAGAAAAGTTTCATCAGAAACTGAGTTAACAATCCATAGTAAAAGCTTTTGAGGTGATCCAATAAAAATTCTTCTTTTACAAACGGGGAAACTGGGGCTCAGAGGGTAAGACTTGCTCAAGCTCACTCTCACAGTTGAGATTATTAGCAGTTTCATCTGAAAATTCTTTTAGTTGTAAGAAAGCCTGAACAAAACTACACATTTCCCAGTATTCTATTTTTCACGTTCACCAACATTTTTAACACAGGGCCAACCTAGGAACCACGATTTTAGAATCCATGGGGTGGATGGAAGGGTTCAACTCACCTCATTAGCAATCTCCTGGATTTCTGGAGTGGCAGGTTTGGCCTCAGTTAAACCTCCAGGCATCATTTTGGCTAATTGCTTCTTTGCTGGGCAGGATACTGGAACTGAAGTGTCAGGTAAGCGTGGAGACTCCTGCCTTTAAAGAGGGTGTTGTTCATAGCTCCGCCTCTAGAATGTTTTATTTTCCTTAAGGAGCCAAAGGCACAAGGAAAATGAGTATGTGTTGAGACAAGTCTTCCTGCTTCCCCAGCAGAACAGTGAACAGGAATTTGGAGGAACGTGTGGCTGAGGGTGAACAAGTGAGTTTCCACAAGGAGCTGTGCTGTAGCAACCTCCACACATCCCTCCGTTCTCTGCCAATGGTTTCACCCTGCTGCAGGTGAAGTGTGAAATCCGAAGCCACAGCCAGAGTTTCCCAATGTTTTGAAACCTCTTATACAAAACTTTATTTTTTAAAGAAATGTTTATTAATAATGTCAAGACTGATTATTTAGAATTTACTTGACTTTATAAAGAAAGTAAAAGGGTTTATCTAGAGAACCATCGCTGGATAATTGTATTTTACATTTATTTACATTTCTACAACTGTATAAAACACAGAAAAGCGCAAAGAATAAAATAACAAACACCTATATTCCTGTTACCCAGAATTAAAACCTTTAACATTTTGTCATATTTTGTCATACTTTTTATCTTTTTCTGTACTTGTTTTTAAGAAATAAAATATTACACCCCCTACCCGGATGAAACTCCATTGTGAGTTTAATATCCTTCTAGCCTATTTTTGTACTTTGACTTAGTGTGTTTAAAAAAAATCTAGCTAGATCATATGCTAAACATACATTCTATATTATGATTTTTTTGTACTCATGTTTCTGTCATTGCATATTGATACACAGATACATAAGTTTAATTCATTTGCTGTTTTCTGTTTTAGACCTATCTCTCCATCCATCATCTCCAGTCTCTCCACGTAACTGCCTGTGTGCTGTTCCGTACTTTACATACTGATTCTCCGCCGATGAAGGTTGTGGTTGTCTCTAGTTTTCACCCTTATAAACGACATTGCACTTCCCCATTTTGTACGTGCCTGAATGCTTCTGCGGGCAACTTACTTGTGAGTAAAATTGTGTTGTGTAAATATTTATTTTTATTATTTTGTTCAATTTTTGGAATGTGTAACATGTACACATGATAAAATACCTTCAAAAGGAACAGAAGAGTTTTCCATCTAAGGAATTCTTCACCTACTCTATTCCTCAGCCACCCTTCTACTCTCCAGAGACAACGACTGTCACCAGCTGCTTGTAGGCTTCAGAGATATTTTCTACACGTACAAATATGTAAATATTTAGCTACACGCCTACATATATACACATGTGTATACATTTTTCTTTTATAAATGTTACAAATGCTACCCCACTGCATAAACTATTATACACTTTGCTTTACCTCCATCCATCTATTTTGGAGATTGTTCTACATTTCTGCATAAAAGGGTGCTCCATTCATTGTAATGTTCGGCAGGTGATTGATAAATTCTCGGGGGTAAGTAGGCGTCTCGCTGAATACTCTAAGAAGTGCTATGCCAGTTGCTGTCCATGGGATGCTCTCGCCCAGGTACTGAGAAGAATAGCAAGTGCGGACGACATGGTGCTCACTCAAGAGCTCGCCAGTTGTCTTAAGACTTTGGCTCAACTCTGGGCCCAGATAATCCTTGACTTCTTCCTGTGAGCTTCCCAAGTCAGGCCCTTTGGTATCTAGGCCTCTGACTTTTTTTCAAGGCCATAGCCCATTTCTCTGTTCCCCAACTTGTCCAGATGATCCACTGGATCTCCCCAGTAGTCACATGGAGGGTAAACAGCATATCTTCTGTTCCCTTTCTGGAGCTCACGCCCTGTTATTGCCAGACAGTCCCCCTTGATTTGCAATGGCTTTTTTTAGAAGCAAAAACTGCCCCAAAGCCAATATTGCTTTTGTCTTCACGTTCCTACTCTGATACCCTCGTTCTCCTCAAGGTAGTGCAGGTGCCTCTGGCTGAAAGTGATAGTCTCACACAAAGAAAAACAGAAAAGAAAAGCATAATAATTACCCCGGCTGGTGTGGCTCAGTAGATTGAGCACCAGCCTGCAAACCAAAAGATCACAGGTTTGATTCCCAGTCAGGGCACATGCCTGGGTTGCAGGCCAGGTCCCATTAGGGGATGCGTGAGAAGCAACCACACATCAATGTTTCTCTCTTTCTCTTTCTCCCTCCCTTCCCCTCTCTCTAAAAATAAATAAATAAAATCTTTTTAAAAAAGAGAAAAGCATAATAATTAATAACTGTGTTAATTATTTAATTCATTAAAACACACAATCCATTAAATGCACATTTACTTTTAAGTACCTGTACAATTGTACTATTGGATATTGTTTCATTTGTATCAGTTAGTTATCCAGGCTGTTTTTATGGAAAAAATCTTCTCATATGTTTTACATTTCTTGTGTGTGAGCTCATTCTCTATAGGCATTGCCTTTTGTGGGAGCCTTCCCCTGTGGGGGACTGGATTATGGGTTTCCTTATGGGTGGTTGCCTCTCCTGGACCCTACGGGGTGCACAGGCCCCAAACTAGGTCTCATATTACTGCTGGCTGAGGGTTGTTGAATCATGAAGATCCTGAGAACTGGAGCTTGTCTCCGACTTTTGGTATCGGCTTGGGGCTCTGGATTTGCCAGCTAACTGGGCTTCCACCCATGGCTGGGTGAGCATCTGGATATACTCACCATATACCCCATCATTTCCACTCATATGTATTTACCCAACAAAAGTGAAGGCATGTCCACATGAAGACCATGTGCAAATGTTCATACCTTCATAACTGATAATAGTCTAAAACAGAAGAAGACCTAAATGTCCATCAACTATAAATAGATTTTAAAAATTACATACCCATATGATAGAGCATTACTCAATATTTAAAAAGAACAAGGTAGTAATACATTCAATGACATAATAACTTTGACTCACAAACAAGTTGAGGTGAAAAAACATCGTGTAAAAGAAGTCAAACAGACAGGACTATGTGCTATATTATCCTATTTATGTGAACACTTAGAAGAGACAAAGTTATAGTGAGAAACAACAGATCAGAGGTGACCTGGGGCTGGCGGTGGGAGAAAGGTTCAATGGCAAGGGGCACAAGACACATTTTAGAGAGATACCGCTGCTCTACATCTGGGTAACACCAACCTGTACACTGAAAGTGAACAGACTTTATGATATGTAACACCCCAAAAATGGTGGGATAAAAAGAGCACTCACCTTTCAAACATGTTCTCTGTATGCCCCTCGGTCTTGCGTTTACACCGCTCTCTCTGATGTTTTTGTTCAAGTGTTGACCCCCACTGCATCAGTGTATTGCTGTAACAGCGGGTGCAAAGACCCATCTGAAGTATGTTCCCAATGGAGGGACAAAGCCATTGCTCCTTGTTATCCGTTTTACTGACCATGTTCCCTATACTATAATCTGCATCTCTGTGGCTGTTCTGTAACTACCATTTTCTGTACTGCTAATCCCTTCCCCTTTTCATTCAGCCCTTCAACAGCCCCCTCTCCCACAACTGTCAGACCGTTCTCTGTATCTATGAGTCTGTTTCTACAGGTAAAAGTTTTAATGCCTGTTTCACAAATTTTCTATATCAACTTTTGTTTCTCTGTAGTTTTTGATGCAAGAAAGAGAATTAATAAGTGAAGTAAGATCCAGGGCATAGTTTTTCCTGAGACTGGCCGGAGGAAGAGAGGGGGATAAGCATAATAAAATATTAAAAATAAAAATCCATTGCACACAAGGTGAATGTACTTAACATGGGTGAACTGTATACCTAAAAGTGGTTAAAATGATACATTTTATCCATGTGAATATATGTTTATTGTGACAAAAAAAAGTAGTGCGTGCTTTGGCAGCACATGTACTAAAATTGGAACGACACAGAGAAGATTGGCATGGTTCCTGCACAAGGATGACATGCAAACTTGTGACGCGTTCCCTATTTTTAAATAAATAAATAAATAGATAAATAAACAAATAAATAAATATATATAAAAATCACGGAGGCCCACAGTGGGGAGCGACAGGAGGCAAGGCTCACAAGCTTTGTAGTCAGGAGGGTACTGGTGCGATTTCTGTGTGAGGTCAGCAAGATCTCACTAGGACAGAAGCAGCTGGCTTTGGCTATGAATATTTCCGTGTTTGGCCACAGCTCTAGTGTAGACATCACCGTGCTTTGTAGCTGAGTCCTCCTGGAGTCTCCTGCCTTCCAGTAAAGGGTACTGCCGCCCACCCAACCACACAAGTCTGAAACCACAAAATCGTGGCTTACTTTCTTGTCCCCGAATCCTATCAGAAAATTCTACACAAAAACATTCTTGCCCAATAAATATTATGTGCTGTTTGTTCTCCACACAACAATCAGAATGATCTTTTGTAAACACAAATTAGACAGTGTCACTCCCCTGAATAAATTTCCTTTAATATTTTTCTACTGAATTAAGAAAAAAAAAATCCAGACCCCTCACCATGGACCACTAGGTCTTATATAATTCAGTCTTTGCCTAACTCCCTAACCTCATCTCACACACTTTCTCCCTTAATACTTTTTGAATGTCTTGGCCTCACTGGGTTCGCAGGACACGCCAAGAATCCCCTACCTCAGCCTCCGGGCACTTGACATTCTTGAGCTAGGAATGCTTTTTCCCAGATTCTTCACCGGGTTCTTTCCATCGCACCTTAGCAGAAATGGCATGTTCTACAGAGGCATTCTCCTGCCTCCCTGTAGTCGTCTTCTCTGTTAGTAACACTATTCATGTCTGTGCTTATTTTGGTTAGTTTTATGCTCTGTTGCCTGGAATAACTGCTATATTCCCAGAGCTCAGAGCCTAGAACAACAATGTTTGGCAGATAGCAGGCATTCGATCAATGTCTTGCTCAAGGTCACATACAACCAATGACAGAGCTGGACCAGAGTTCAGATCAAATGATTTCTGTTCTGTAACGGTGGGATGTGAACTGAGAGAAAGTGTTGGCTTGTGTGTGCACTGAGAAGGCAGAGGGGCGACTGTCTTCATGCTGTGATTTTTGGTCATAGATTGCATTCAAACTACTCCTTTGTCAATCAGCCATGATTACAGTTTGGGCACCTCCTGAGGCAGGTCTGAGCTGCTGCTGTCCCCAGCCAATTTATACGAGCTCAGTGGGAAGATCCAATGTACACACATGAGCCAAGGTGAGTACATCAGGTCATCAGCATCAGTAAATGTGGTGATTATCACCCCACGGATAGGCTTCTGTTGAGGAATCCTGAGGTGAGAGATGATCAGAGCTCTGCTGGCCCTAAATTGCTGCACATATTCAAAAACGGGTTGTTTTCAATGGGTGAAAAAGTTCGCTTATAAGTCAGTTGTATGGAACTTAGTGTTCCCTCTGAAATGCCATCTCCACGGTGACCTCTAGGCTGGCTCATCAAACCCATTTAACCCACAGTGCGCCTGCGTCATGCAGGGTAATATCATCATTGAGTAAGTGGATTGCTTTTCATACTATATTCCAGATGGATCTTATGGTTCAGAGAAGAATATGAACACCTGAAAAATGCCTACAATTATAGTACAATAAATGCTCTAACTGGTGCCAGCCCTGCCTGAAGGGGTAGGGATGGTCCTTGAAAGGAAGAGGCCCTTTAGCTGGACCTTCGAGGATGGTCGGAGTTGATTTCCAGTTCTTTTTCTAAGTGCTTTAAAAAAAAATTTAACTTTAACTGCTTTATTGAAGTATAATTGACTTATAATCAATTGTACATACTTAAAATGTTCAATTTGATAACTGTGGACATATATATACATGTGTACACACACACACACACACACACACACACACACATACACACACATACTGCAATCATTACCAAAAGTTTCCTTATCCTTTTCTGTAATCCTTCCCTCCCATGTCTTTCCACACTCCCCTTCTCCAAGCAACCACGAATCTACTTCCTGTCACTACAGATTGGTTTGCATTTCCTAGAGTTTTATATAAATGGAATCATACAATATATCCCCTTGTTTTGTATGGCTTCTTTAACACTTGACATAGTTATTTTGAGATTCGCCCATGTTGCTGTATGTGTCAATAGGTCATTCCATTACATTGTTTAGTGGTATTTTATCGAATGGATTTATTACAGTTGATCTATCTTTTCACATGTGGATGGACATTTGGGTTGTTTCCAGTTCTTGTCTATTAAAATAAAACTGCTATAAATATTCACGAACAAGGTGGTTTTATTTCTCTTGGGTGAATATCTAGGAGTGTAATGGTTGCATCCCATAATAGATATATGTTTACCTTTTCAAGAAATTTCCACACTGTTTTTCCAAGTGGTTGAAACTGTCCACCAGTAGTGTAGGTTGTTACCTACCTAATTTCTCTACGTCTTTGTCCATGTGCGATATAGTTAGTCTTTATAATTTTAGTGATTCAAATAGTTATGTAGTGGTATCTCAGTGGGGTTTAATTTTCATTTCCTTAATGACTAGTTTGGTACCTTATTGTGTGCTTCTTTGTCATCCTTGTATCTTCTTCGGTGACAAGGCTATTCAAATATTTTGCCCATTTCTTGGGGGTGGGAAGTTGTTTGTTTTCTTAATAGTGAATTTTGAGAGTTCTTTATAGATTTTGGATACAGGTCTTTTACTAGACATATGATTTTCAAATATTTTCTCTTAGTTTTTGATTCATCTTTTCATTCTCTTTTTTAAAATTTTATTTAAAAAATTGATGACCTTTTTAATTAAAGATTTTATTTATTTATTTTTAGAAAGCGTGAAGGGAGGGAGAAAGTGAAGGAGAGAAACATGATGTACGAGGGCAACAGCGACTGGTTGCCTCTCGCACGCCCCCAACTGTGGACCTGACCCGCAACCCAGACACGTGCCCTGACAGGGAATCAAAATGGCGACCCTTCGGTTCTTAGGCCAGTGCTCAATCCACTGAGCCACGCCAGTCAGGGCTCATTCTCTCTTTTGAAAAATTAAAAAATATATATGTTTACTGATTTTAGAGAGAGAGGAAGAGAGAAACATCCCTGTGAGAGAGAGACATGGATTAGTTGTCCCCCATACATGCTCCAATTGGGGATAGAACCCAAAATGTAGGTATGTACCCTGAATCAAACCCCCAAACTTTTAGTGTACAGGATGACACTCCAACCAACTGAACCACACTGGCCGGGGGGTCCTTTCATTCTTCGTAGTATCTTTGAAGGGCAGCATTTTTAATTTAATGAGGTTCAACTGATCAATTTTTTTTTAGTGTTCATGCTATTGGCATCACATCTAAGAAATCTTTACCTAACTCAAAGTCACAAAGCTTTTTCCTGTATGTTTTTTTTGAAAGTTTTATAGTCTCAGGTTTTTAAAAAAATTTGCTAATGATGACAAAAACAGATAAGGAGTCCCCTCCACCACTTGAACAATTTCTTTCCTATATACTTCCCCCTTTTATTTTTCCACTCAGCTCCAAGCTGATAAGAGAAAATGACAGGTGGGCGTTTCTTCCACATAAATGATAAAGTTGCTCATTCCTTTCTGAGGACCACAAGGCTCAGGCTTCCCCTGTCATCCTTAGGCTGACCAGAGGTCCTGTGTGGAACTGCACAGCCAGTCTCTCAGGAGGAGTGGGCAGATGCTGGGACTGAAAGAGCCCCACATCAGTCCTGCCACTAAAATCTAAGCAGGGCAGGCCTGGAGAAAGGGCTGTGACAGTGACAGGAAGAGGAGGGCGGAAGGTGAAAAGGGAAGTTAGGGGCCCGAAACCCCTTTCCAGTGAAGACATGCATGGTAAAAGTGCATATGAGCCATTGAGGCCGTTGGTGGGTGGCTGCCTGTGACCACAGCAGACCCCAAAGCATCTTGTGTCATCAACACTCATGTAACTAGAATCTTGGTTCCAGCCACTCTCTACTCCAACTCCTTAAACACATGGTTGCCGGCCTCTTTTTGTCACTGTTATTTCTTCCTCCCAAACTTAGTGCAGCGGTCTTCAAATTGCCCTCAAGGGACTCTGTAGGGTTCTCAGAGCTCTGCCAGGGCCTGATGGTGAAGGGTAAGACGAAATGGGGGAGGGGGACACAGCAGTTAGCCGACCCTGGGGGTTTTGCCTCTGCCCTTTGCTTCAACCAGACAAAGGAGTTGGGGGGATTCTGTATTTCCCAGGGCTCCTTTTAGAAGTAGTGTTCTACTCTTACAACAGAGTTTCCTTGTCAAACCCCCTTAGGGAGGAGGCTGCGACCTTGTGGCCTGGGTGCTAGCTGGCTTCCTGGCTTGAGGAAAGCAGTGTTTGCTCTGCATTCAGAGGGAGGAGAAACCATTTGGGCAGCCAAGTGTCAGGAGGCAGCAAAGTGTGCTCCAAAGTGAGCCCCCACCCTGTGACTTCAGACCTACAGAAAGTTAAGAAAACCTACAGAGTGCTTGGCATAAGTAGATTTTTTATTTTTTTTATTTTTTGCAAGGGAGTGCATCTTCCGAGGTTCATGCCTGGATTGCCATGGAAGAAAACAGAGTGAACAGAAGGGAATCAGGAGGGTGAGACTTCAGGGCTCAGCCAAATTCTTGGAGACGCTTGGGGCTGCCTTGTCTCCAACCTGGAGGGAGCAGCAGTTCTTGGCTGGGGAATCACAGTTCCTATCTGTTTATACATATTTTTGGGTTCCAGGTGGGATTCTTTTCCTTTTTTTTAAAATGAAGCATAATTTATGTGTGGCAAAATGCACATATTTTGGGTACATAGCTCAATAATATGTGCCTACATTCTTACAGTTTTATACACTCATAAGTTATAGACTATTTCCATCATTTCAAAAAGTTCCCTCATGTCCCTTCCCAGTCATTATGATCTGCTCAACCACTAGTTTAGCCTATTTTTAAACCTTGTATAAGTGAAATCATACTGTAGATGTCCTTTTGTGCTTGGCTTCTTTTGCTCAGGGTAATGTTTTTGAGGTTCACCCATGTTGTTAATTTTATGAATAGTTTGATTTTTTATTGCTGTGTAGCAGTATTCCATTGTATATTTGGCACATTTGCTTATTCAATCTCTTGCTGGTAGGCATTTGGCTTGTTTCTAGTTTTTGGTTATTTTGAATAAGTCTGCTACGAACAAATCATTTCTCTTGGATATATGCTGGGAGCCAGCATGCCAGGGCCGTTTGACAAAGTCACAGGCGGCAGAGGGCATGCGCAAAGCGCTCGCCCACCAGCTGTGCTGCTGAGAAGCCTCTTAGGGGAAGGGACTGCTTTGGGAATGGTGGTGGCTGTAGGAATGCTGGTGATTTTGCTGATTACAGGATTCAATGAGTCAGTATCAGGGTCTGGGTCTGGAGAATTGGAAAGGGAGGCATTTAGAGGAAAAAGAGAGCACAAACGAAACTTGTGCTATGTGTCTTAGAAAGCTTACAGGACTAAGTTCTGAGAAAGCCCTACGCCTGTTACAAGAATTAGAATATAAAATGACTCCCCCTGATCCTCCTCTACCTGTTACAGGAGTTTATATGAATGGGAAAAGAATAGTCAATAAAGATGGAAAATGGGTAAACCATGATAGCCTAAGTTTCTGGGAAAGGATAATCAGATCACGTCCTCCCTGTCTTAGCACAGAACAACGTAAGGCTATAGCTAGACAATGGAATTCACACTGGCAGTACAAAATGCCCCCATTGCTTGATTAAAATAGATGATCTATATTGAGGAAACAAAGGCTTATGCCAGCACCCGCAAGGCACTGCTTACCCCTCGGTTGGCCTTAAGCAAACGGAAGAGGAAAAGGTTAGGTAACCTATAGGATGTCAAAACAGTAGGTGATAGATAGGCCGCTTAGCTAAAGCAGAACTTTGAAAGGTTAGTAGACAATAATGGAAACTAATATTAGTTTAAGATTAACTTTAAATTTATGGTTGATGTTGTATTTGCTGACATGTAATCAGAATAGTCATAATCATGTGAGCAACGTACTATTGTGTTAATTGGAACATGATGTTATATGATCTAAGCCTTCCTGGGAAAATATATGAAATCAGTAGTAAAAAGCCTATTATGCATAAAAGTATAAAAATAAAGTACAGAAGGCAGCAGAGCGGAACTGCCTGCTATGCCTCTCTGAGTTGCATTCAGTGTCTCACCTCTTGTCTTTACGCCGACGCCGTTCATCCCGCCAGGAGTCCCTGCACCTTGAGGCTGGACCTCGGCAGATATATACCTAGGAGTGGAAATCATGGAATGAAGGGAAGGTGTATGTTTATTAGAAACTACCAGACAATTTCCAACAAGGTCGTACCATTTTATCTCCATCAACAATTAATGAGAGGCCTAGCTGCTCCATTCACCGCAACACTTGGTTTTGTCAATCTTAAAGTTTAGCCATTTTTATGGGTATGTAATGTATCTTACTCTCATTTTAAAGATTTTTATTTATTTATTTTTAGGGAGAGGGGAAGGAAGGGAGAAAGAGAGGGAAACATTGATGTGTAAGAGATACATGGTTTTAGATTTACATTTAAATGTATGATTCATCTGAATTTATTTTCTGTATGGTGTGAGGGAGGAAGAACAATTTTTTTCTTTACAGATACCTAGTTGCTGTAACACTACCTATTGGGGAAAAAAAACCCCAACCCTTTCTTTCATCATTGAATTTAATCAATGCCATTGTTGAAAATAAATTGACAATAGAAGTGTGTGTTTATACATTTATTATTATTAAGTATCTTTTCTCTTTCAGGTTCTGATAAGTTAAGGGGAAGTTGAAAAGGCAGCAAATTTCAGGTATCTTGCCAAAGACTAGATCCAGAGAATAGTGCATGTGGAAGGAAATGGTATGTGGTTACCACTTGTCTCTAAGAACAATATTCTTATTGTGCATGTAGTTCTTCTGTTGGTAAGGCTTTAGATGCCAGGCTTGTAACCAGCTTATATGGCTTTAGGGAGTGCCACACCCAAAACTGAGAGGCTCTCAGATTTGCATCCTTTTCCCCAATCCCTTCAGGTGTCGCTGTACTCACTGACTTTCTCTATCTCATCTACTAAATTTTACTCTTAGGAAAGAATCTGCAAATCTGTCACTAAAAGGTATAAATGACTAATAAAAACCTCCTGTGGATATTAGCATTTTGGCTGGAGTAAGCGCTTTGAGATAAAGAAATACAACACAGATGACTTCGAGGCAAGATGGTGGCACAGGTAAATGCAGTACTCACCTCCTCCCACAACCACAGTGATATTACAACTAAACTACAGAACAACCATTGTTTAGAACCACCTGAAATCTGGCTGAATGGAAATCCTACAACTAGGGAATTAAAAAAGAAGACATATTAAGAGTAGTAGGAGGCATTGAGATGCAGAATATGCTGGTCCCAAACCCATGAGTGGCAGTTAAAAATTGGTAGGGATATCTCTGCTGCAGATGTTCCTCCTGAGGAATGAGGGGTCTCATTCCCACACCAAGTACCCAGCCTAGGGTTCCAATGCCAGGAAGAGAAGACCCCATAACTTCTGGCTGTAAAAACCAGTGGGGATTGAGGCTGAGGGAGATGGAGGACTCCTGGAGTCTCAGGCAGTTCCTCTTAAAGGGCCCAAGCACAGACTTACTTGAACTCACTCCCTCTGAGCTCCAACACTGGAGCAACAGTGTGAAAGTCACCAGAGACATATGGGAAAAAACTGAACTATACAGCATCAGGACGAGAGCTGGGGGTGCTGCTTTTTCCTAGATAGAAGCACTGGTAGAGACCCTTATTCCTTTTCTAAGCCTCACTCCCACAAAGCTGGCAGGTGGGCACCATATCTGAGACTCCATCAACTTGGCTCACACTGTTTGCCCTGTCCTGGTGATTCCCTGAGGTCCCACCCCACACAACTTCTCCTGTCCCCCTCTTGCTGTTTCCAGTGGATTTTCCATATGAATAGCCTGTCTTGGCTCATGCTTGATTTTCTTAAAATTTCTCAAACAAGCAGCATCTGGCTCTCAGCATGCCCTGTACCTCTTGCTAGGTGGCCCCAGTCCTGGCACTAGCAGCAACTGGCCTTGCTTTGCAGCTTGGCCATGCCAGGGCATTTCCCAGCCCAGCACAAATAGCAACCATCTCCAGATGGCTTTGTAGCTTTGTAGTTCATGCTGGGTGGCCCTGGGCAGAACACAGGTGGCAGCTGATCTTGGCTTGCACCTCCCAGGAGTCCTCTGAGTCAGTGCACCTGGTGGACAGCTTGATAGGGGAACTCAAGAGTTAAAGATTTTAGCCTTAGTCCATAGGCTTAAATGATTAATGCATGCAGAAAGCTGTTATTCCAGGAACTGGAGTGTATGACCACATGACTCTAGGAAATCAAAAAGCAATTCAACCTTTGGACCCTAGGGGTCTGCAAATGATGAAGGTGGTATCTGAGCCATGGTGTTCCAAGGAGGAAATTGCATGATGCAGATATAAAGAATTGTTGATTAACGGGTAAAGAAATACCAGGAAAATCACCACCAAACTGCAACTCTTATCCAATTAACCTTTTTCTAAACTCTTTACGTACACTTTCTTCTTATGAAAAGGTCATCTTGAAATGAGAAGATGGTTTTTGAGGGTACATAAACTACTGTTTTCTCCAATCATGGCTATCTGAATAAAGTGCTCATAAAGATTTGATTGTTGTCTCTCCTTATTGGCTCTGGTTGTGACAGACAGCATGAACACTAAATTTTCTGGTTTCAGCATCACTAGCCAACCACCTCCACAAGCAACACACTCAAGGGGTGGACTCAGTGGGCACCAGAACCCACTAAAGTACATCCTACTTTGAGGGGTAGGCCCCTACACAGCTGATCCCCTACTATGGTCAGAAGTCAGTGGTCAGTGGTCAGCCATCAGTGGTCAGTCTGTCTTTGCAAGAGATTGGCCCGGGGATAAATTCCTCCCATTGATGTGCCAACAGCAATCCAGGTTCAACTACAAGAGAAAAGGTGTACACAGCCCTCATGGTGGGTGTACCTCAAAGTGTCCAGCTTGGGTGATTGGGGAGGCCATACCATTGGACGCTAAAGAACACTTACTACATTAGACCATTCTAACAAGCCTGAGAGATGTAACAGCTCTATCTAATACATGAAAACAAACACAGGGAGGCTACCAAAATGAAGAGACAAAAAAACATGTCCCAGATGAAAGCACAGGAGAAAAAACTCACCAGAAAAACAGCTAAATGAAATGGAGACAAGCAATCTACTAAACGCAGAGTTCAAAACACTGGTTATAAGGATACACAAAGAACTTAGTGAAAATCCCAACAGCATAAAAAAGGACTAGTCAGAAATGAAGGATACATTACTGAAATGAAGAATAATTTACAGGGAATCAACAGTAGAGTAGATGAAGCTGAGAATCACATCAGTGATTTGGAATATAAGGAAGAAAAAACATCCAATCAAAACAGCAAAAATAAAAAAGAATTTAAAAAAAAGGTAGTGTAAGGAGCCACTGGGACAACTTCAAGCATACCAACATTTGCATCATGGAGGTGCTGGAAGGAGAAGATACAGCAAGAAATTCAAAGCCTATTTTAAAAAGTGTTGACAGAAATGTTCCTTAACTTGGTGAAGGAAATAGGCATAGAAGTCCAGGAAGTGCAGAGAGGCCCAAATAAGATGAATCCCAAAAGGCCCATACCAAGACATATCATATTAAAATGTAAAAGATTAAATACAAAGAGAGAATCTCAAAAGCAGCAGGAGAAAAGCAGTTAATGACCTACAAGGGAGCTCCCATAGGACTGTCAGTTGATTTCTCAACAGAAACTTTGCAGGCCAGAAGGGATTGGCAAGAAATATGGAGAGTGATCAAAAGCAAAGGCCTACAACCAAGATTACTCTATCCAGCAAAGCAAACATTTAGAATCAAAGGACAGTTAAAGACTTTTCCAGGCAAGAAAAAGCTAAAAGAGTTCATCACCACCAAACCAGTACTATGAAATGTTAAAGGGTCTTCTTTAAGAAGAAGAACAAACAGTTAAAAAATATGAACAATAAAATGGCAGTAAATGCATATTTATCAATAATTGAATCAATAAACAAAATAAATGAACAAGCAGGAAAGAAACAGATTCATAGATACAGAGAACATTTTGACAGTTGCCAGATGGGACAGGGCTGGGGAATGAGAGAAAAAGGTGAAGGGATTAAGAAGTACAAATTGGTAGTTACAGAATAGTCATGGGGATGTAAAGTACGGTATAAGGAATATAGTCAATAATATTCTAATAACTATGTATGGTGTCAGATGGGTACAAGATTTATTGGGTTGATAATTTATTAAGTGATGTAATGTCTAACCACTGGGGTATCCACTTGAGTCTAATATAATTATGTCAACTATAACTGAAAAATAGAAATATTTTTAAATGGCAAAAGAAAAGAAATACAATGGTGATATATTATGTATGAGAGGAGTGAATACATTTTAGGAAATAGAGTATTTATAGTATCTATTAATTACATCAGTTAGGTGATCACCTCCCTTAAAAAAAAAAATAGAGAAAGCTGATGTTTCCTTGATTCAAAAACTTGTTCTGACTTTGTTAAACCACATGTGTATTTTCTATTTCCATCCTTCTTCAGAGACTCACCTCTATCCATTACAACAGCAGCAGCTGCTCACAAGGAAGGCGGTAGTTTTATAATATGGGACAAATAATATTGGATTCAATAATTCTAGAAAATGGTTGAAAACTTAACAAAAATGTTTCTAATTGTCCCCAGATATTTGTTTTCTTAAATTTTCTCTTAAACTCTATTTAAATATACAATTTAATGATTGGTAAGTGTCTGCATTAAATCTCTTTTAATCATTTTATCAATTTTTTTAAGGTATAATTGACAAATGAAGTTGTAAGATAGTTAAAGTGTACATTGTAGCCCCGGCTGGCGTGGCTCAGTGGATTGAGTGCTGGCCTGTGAACCAAAGGGTTTCCAGTTTGACTCTCAGTCTAGGGCACATGCCTGGGTTGCAGACCAGGTCCCCAGTGAGGGGCGCATGAGAGGCAACCACGTATTGATGTTTCTCTCTCTCTTTTTCTCCCTCCATTCCTCTCTCTAAATATATATAAATAAAATCTTTTAAAAAAGCTTACATTGTATTGATTTGATACATATGTATGTTGTAAAAGGATCCACCGTTAAGTTAATTAACATATTCCTCACCTCACATACTGACTTTTTTGGGAGTGGTAGTAAAAACACTTCAGTTTTACTCTTTTAGAAAATTCTAATTATACAATACAGACTTATTGACTATAGTTACCATATTTTGCCATGTATAATGCTCTCCCATATATAATGCACACCCACGGTTTTGTGCACATTATAAGCGGGATTATCATACCCATTATTATACCCATGGGACATAATCCTTATACCCATGTATAATGCGCATCCTTATTTTTCCCTAAAAAATTTGGCCACAAAAGTGTGTATTATACATTTCAAAATACAGTACCATGTTGTTCATTAGATCCTCAGACCTATTCATTGTATAACTGAAAATCTATATCCATTTACCAGCCCCTCACTATTCACCAAACCCCAAACCTCTGGCAACCACCCTTCGGTGGTTTCTACAAGTTTCACTTTTTTTTTTAAGATTCCACATATAAATGATGCCATGCAGTATTTATTTTATTTATTATAATGCCTTAGTGGAGCAAAACACCACTGCTTTTTGTGTACTGATTTTGTATTCTGCAACTTTACTGAATTTGTTTATTAGTTCTCACAGTGTTTTTGGTGGAGTTTAAAGGGTTTTCTATATATAATATCCTGTCATTTGCAAACAGAGGCAATTTAATTTCTTTCTTTTGGATTAGAATGACTTTTATTTCTTACCTAAATGCTCTGGCTAAAACTTTCAGCTGATAGTGATTGAGCTGGTAATTGTTTTTTAAAGAGTAGAATATACATATGAAGTTACATATAAATGTACATATGAATTAATCAATCTCTTAGCCAATCTCATCCTAATTATTTGGCTCATGGCATTCTAGTCACTTGGAATTTCTTAGACATCCCTAATTTCTCTAGCCATGGAAAATTCCTGAAACTGCTAGAAAGGCTTTTTAAAAAATTTTTTTAATTGCCAAAGCTAACAAAAATTCTAGCCAAGACAAGGCAAAGAAAAAAATAATTCTGGCCACAGAAGGCTCTGGCTTTCCACTGGAGTTGGTTGCCAGTAAGGGGCAGAGAGTGAGGCCCCAAAGAGATCCCCAAAAGGCGAGCTCCGAGCCTGCAGTGTGTTAGGGATGGAGATGCAATGCGGGGAGGACAGCGTGAGGTTGGGATGTAATGTGGCTGTTTAACCCATACCTATGGTTCTCATGGCTAAATTCAATGAGGCTTATGCAGATGTGCTGAGACGGAGGGTGGGACTAAAGTAGCTAAAGACAAAAAGTCTGGGTGCTGAACCTGCCCCAGGACACACCTCTGGGTGCCAAGACACAAAGGATGAGGGTGTGAGCATAGTTTGGAGAGTTATAGAAGTAATATTGTTGTTAAGCATCCTTCAAGAATAAATCTTTCAGCATGCTGACGTTTTTTCCCACCTCAAAAGTGAGCATACCAGCCATCATGTTTTCTTCATTCTCCACAGGACAGAGGAACGGGTGATCTCAACAACCACAATGGCTCTTGGGTACTCTTGGAACAATGCAAAAATGCTTGCAGGACCTCAGAGATCATTCGAACATTTGCTCAATAGCCTGCTCCCTGGGTTGAGTTGTGCTTTTGCTCTTTGAAGGGACAGGGAAGGAAATTGTAGGCGTTTACTTATTCTGGATACTTATCAAGTGACCTGGCGATACTGGAGCTGGTTCAGTCAATTTTTATGACTAATAATAAATGCCAGGGTGGAGTAGTGTTGTGGAATCAATGTTACTGTGCCTCTCCCTAAAGAGAGAATTCAGTCCTTGCCAGAAACACACACTGTGGTCATAGGCATCTCCCAGCGTGACTTCTCGTGCTTATGCCCCCAGGAAAAAATGAACTTATACATAAGCATAAGGCCATGATGGCAAAGGTTTCTCATTCTCATTTATTCCCCATGCTCTTGTTCATATGATGCCCCTTGAAAGGGATTTTATGCTTCCTCTTCTCCGTCAACTTACATTCAGTACTGCTTACAAAACCCACACCACGCAGTCTTTGGTGGTTCCCCTTAGCTCGTGGTGTGCACTATGTATTCTTATTATCTCAGTTTCAAAACTTATATTCTGTTTATCTTCTCCATGATCTGAGTCTAATCTCTTCCATGGCAGAGAGTAGTCTTGGCTTCTCCCCATTGTATCTCTTAGATTATCAAACTCAGCATCCGTCCAGCAAATTCATTGGTCTCACCACTTTCTTATTGGGAGAAGAGACAATTTCCATCATAGTCTTATGGAATCCTTGAAGGTCGGGAGTCCTTGAAGGTTATTGGCTGAGCATGTTTTGGTCAAGTTCTCCATTGTGCATCATAGAACTGGGACTAGATTTAACCACCAGTTCATATGGTCGTAAATATCCAAAATAAAGAAAAATCCAAGCCAATCACTCTGCCAGCAGTTTGTAATACTGTCTGTTGTCTTTCTGCCTGCTTGTGTCTCTCCAGTGGTAACACCTAGTTACACATACCCAAGAATGATAAGGGTAACCTTTGTTTCTTTATACAGAAAAGCTGTGTTTATATTTTCCAGATAAGCAGGCAAATATTTTCTGTATTTTTATACAGAAAGTGGCTGGGGTCTAGAGTGACAAACGGCTTGCAGAAGCAGGGCGCTCCTGCCAACCGCGAGCAGCCAGAGCCTTGTCAGTCTCCGTCACGGGCAGCGACTGAGGGTGAGCCGGGAAGCAGGTTAGAACTGATAAACCTGTGGAACAACTGAAGCAGGTTTCGAAATTGCAAACAGAACCTTTATTTGGTCCTGGTTATCATCCCTTGCCTATCTGGGTTTAAATGTAATCTACACAACCCTAGTCACGACCTTTGATTTTCCATCTAGAATTGATTATCTGTTTCTACCCTGAGATACTCTAAAAAGGATTTAAATCACCATGTCTAGGTTCTGAAAACTCAACCACAAGATAAACTTGTACCACATGTAGTGGAGAAGATTGGGACTGGAGGAGGGAAGAAAAAGGAGTAAGAAGAAAAAAAATTAAAGCCACGGTGAGGTTATTAGACTAAATGCTGGCTTCTCTAAAGTAGGATTCATTGACAGGGGCAAGGCTGCCAATTTGAATTTCAAGGTCCTTGGAGCCAAAGCAAAGACAGAAACAAGGTCAGTTATGCAATTCGTGGGGAAGAGAAAATAAGAACGAACTAGCTTTTCATGATAAGCACAGCTATTTCCTCATAGCAAGGCATGATGAACAAGTCTCCCGTGGTCCTAGAAAGGGGATTTATGTAAAGTAGCGAAGGCTGTCTTCAACACATCCCTACAGTAAATGCAAATTCCACGATACTTAGAAATTGTTTCTTATATATGAGCTGAAGGGCAGTTCAGAATAAGCAATTTTGTGTAGCAAAATGATCAGTGTGAATATGCCTTAAGCTAGCCTAATTCAAAGATAAAATCTAAAGTATCTTTTAAAGTGGATTTATTGGATTTCCTTTTGGCAGGCTTCCATAAATATTACTTCTCACAGGTGGGCAGCCAGGAGTTCAGGGTTATACCCTCTCATGATCAGCTAGAGTCCTGATTCTCTGCACTGCTAACCAAGGGCTGGTCCAGATGTTTTTGCAGTTTGACGAGTCACTTGTCTAATCTGTTTTTATAAACACATTGTTTGGCAGTTCTACATGCCTGGTCTGAACTTCAGGTTAAGGCCCAGAGGTTTGATCCAAGCCAGTATGGTCACAAGGGTGCCAGGTTGTCAATTTCAGGGGCACTATTGGCACTGCATTCGAAAAGGGAGCTCCAGTTTGTGGGATGTTGTTACTAAGGATCCTTATTTTTCAGTAAAAATGTATGTAATGGGTAAGAGGCCTCTTATAAGATGGGCTTAAATTCATCTACGTACTCCAGGAAAGGCTTGCTGGAGTTAGGATAGCACAGTGGTTAACATATGGGCTTTCGAGTCAGAGGTGGTTGGGTTCAAGAATCTGTTTAGTTCTGTAACCCTGGACAAGAACTTTGCCTTTCTGAGCATCAGTTTCTTATCTGTAAAATGCAACAAAAAAGATAACAGCAAGCACCTCACAGGACTGTGAGGATTAAATACAAAATATGCAGAGCATTTTGCTCAGTGCCTGGCATATGTAGAGTTCGTATGCCATAAGTGGAAGCGAGTTGTAGTTTTATTTGCAAATATTCTAGCAACCACCCTTACATTTGGTGTCATAAGCTGCATCTTGAAGGATCTAGAAATGTAAAGAGAAATGAAGGAAATAAAACAGGACAGAAGAATACATTTGGATTTTTGGATTAATTTTTAATATTTGAAATAGGTAAGATAAAAAGTTTCATCTTTATACCCACACCAGGCTAGGTATGTAAATCCCTTTTTCTTTTTCCCTTTTTTGATATAAAGTGTGGTCCTTCCTTACTGGAGTTGTTGGGTGGGTAATGCTGGATGGTCTCTTGGCTTCAGGGTTCACGTCTGACCAAACCCTTCATCTTCTGGTTCCCCTCCTTCTGGGTTCCATGGCTTGGTCCTTACACTCCCCGAGTCAGAAAGACCTCCGCCATTGCCTCACTCTCAGCCCCCTTTTCCAGCGTCACCAGCCCCTGTCAGTGATGCTGGGCTCTATCCCCTCCTGTCCATCTGGCCTGAATCACAGCAATTAGAGCCCCCTTCAAACATTCTCCTCTTGATCCAGTCTTCACATAACAGCCGAACATTTCTTCTGAAAAGTAAATATGATCACAATGTATTCTTAATTAAAACTTTTAATAGTGTTCCATTTTCCACAGAATACAGTCCCTGCTCTTTAACAAGGCCCGCAAGCTCCTTCTGATTTGCTCCCTGCTGACTTCCCGAGGATGCCTTTCTCTCTGCCTCTGCTCCCTCTGGAAACCCGTCCCTGTGTTTCTGTCTGGCTGGCTGATTCCTTTTGATCTTTCAGGCTTGTTATGGGCTGAAGTGTGTCCCCCTCCCAAAGTTCATGTGGTGAAGCCCTAATCCCCAGTACTTCAGAATGTGACTCTGTTTGAAGACAGGGTCTTTAGAGAGGTAATTAAGTTAAAATGAAGTCACTAGGGTGGGACTTAATCTACAATAATATGACTGGTATCCTTATGAAAAGAGGAACTTAAAACACAAACACACAGAGTGAAGAAAGACCATGTGATGACTCAGGGAGAAGGTGGCCATCTATAAGCCAAAGAGAGAGGCCTCAGAAGAAACCAGCCCTGAAGACACATTGAGCTCAGACTTTTAGCCTCCAAAATTGTTGGAAAACAAATATCTGTTGTTTAAACCACCCAGTCTGTAAAATTTTGTCATGGCAACTCTAGCAAATTAATGTACAACTTAAGCCCTTGGAACACACACAACCCAGTCCCCTCACTGCCTCAACTGCTACCGGTATGCCTCTGCTATGTACTTCTATTGCACTTTATAATTGTAAACTCTCTGTCAGAGCTCTTACCACGGTCTATTGTAATTGCCTATTTTGCCTTTTTTTATTGTTTATTTTACTTTTGTTTTTTGGTCTGTATGCCTATCTTTACCATATGCTTCACAGGTAGAGACTATGCCTGTTCAGCATCTCCTCCCCAGTCCCTAGCGCAGTGTCTTACACATTCCAGGCACGCAAAGAATAGTTGAATGAATGAGTGGACAAACTGAAGGTGGCTTAAATCCTTGACCTAGAGACCCAGGATGTAATTTTGAGGATTTCTGTGAAGATTCAATGTCAGAGATGGGTTAAAAGAATGTCAACCAGTGGAGGGAGGTAGAAGAGAGGATGGGGGATAAATGGTGATGGAAGGAGATTGACTTGGGGTGGTGAACCCACAATATACAGATGATGTGTCATAGAACTGTACACCTGAAACCTATATATTAACCCATGTCACCCCAATAAATTCAATTAAAAAGGAAAGAGTGTTAACCAAGCTATCATTCTCAGCACAAATCATAGAAATCTCCCCCTTCTATAATTACGGTTATACAGTAACCCTAAGGCCGAACAGAAGACGACAAGGGATGGCAAACCACTTTATAGCTTCAAATGGAGCTAAAAATAACTGATTCAGGTATAAGAAGAAAAATCAAGTGGTTATAGGTGAAATTACACCCAGATCCAGCAATGACAGAAGGGTTCTTATCTTTCATAATCCTTCTCTAGGTGTGTCTCCAGTCAAGTGCCATTCCTCCTTCAGAGCATCACTACTCCATCTCACCTGGTCCGCAAGCCTGAGTGAGAAGGTGGGGTTGTCGGGCAGCCAGAGCAGAGCCTGGAGACCGGGTGGAGTCAGGCCAGGTAGTCAGCGTACATTTTTACCCAACAGGTTCTTGTGACTCACTTAACCTGTGAACCAAGACTTGCATAACCTGTATGACATAATCAGGTTACCTCCTGTTTGTTCATTTAACTGTGGAGAGACAGTACAATTGTAGCACAGTCTCCTCTTTTATTTGCCAAATACTTTTATTAATCACTTTAATATCTGAGAATTAGAAGAAAAAATAAGAAACCCATTTTCTATGGGATAGTCAAGAAATTTAATTAGTACGAAAGATTTCTTTGTTGAGCAAGGAAGCCTGATCAGGGCTGAGATGATCTCAGGATATATTTCTTTTCTTTCTTATTCTCACTGTTGAAGATCCTTGCTCTTGCTTAGTTTAAAAAATCTTTATATTCAGGTATAGCATATCCGTGGTACACAAATCACAAGCTCAATAAATGCTTTTAGTTTTTAAAACAACATTTCTCTGATTATGAAAAGAACATATGTGCACTGTAGAAAATTTGAAAATATGGAAAGAAAATAATGATCCCAATCATAATTCTACCACACAGAGATCCCTTTTAACATTCTGGTGAGGAACTTTCCAGCTTTTTGCTATAACCTCTATTCAGCTGCGTACTTTATAAAATTGTGATTGCACAGTTCGTACTTCCTTTATTATTTTTATTGTGACTATGTTCCTGTATCACTCCATATTCTTCTACAACTTGACATTTAACAGTGCATAGAATTTTATTATGTAACTTTACTCTACTTAAACAAGCCTCTATTATTGAGCATTTAGGTTGTTTCCATTTTTTTTGCCAATATAAATAACACTGCATAAACATTATTTTATATACAGCCCACCCCATGTATGCTTATTGATTAGAGGATGTTACTATTCCACTTTCCTTAGTGAAGTTGATCAGATGCTCTGATTTTGTGAGTTAGGTTTAGTTTATATTTTCAAGTCCCAGGATTCTTGCTATTTATAGAAGCATAGGGCCACAGTAGAAAGAAATACACAATTGAGGAAAGTGGGGTTAGAAGGAGAAATTTGCCAGCTTATTTCAGTTGATGGGATGATAATTATAGATGCAAAATCTATAATTTTCAGATCAGGATGATAATTATACAATATAAGCAAGACATTTAAGAACACATGTGAATACTGAAAAGTACAAGTGTGGCCAGACAGTATTTCAGATATTTACCTGTATTTTAACTCTTCTTACATGCGTCCCCTGCCCATTCAAGCTAGTGATCACTCTGTTCTTTTCTTTTTCTTTTTCTTTTTCAATTTATGATGGTTTTATTTGGCATGACCCCATCTGAAGTCGAGGAGTATCTGTACTAGCTTTCGATAGCAGAAAGAAATCTGAAGAGGATTTTTGCTTTTACAAAAAAGATGAAAAACAAAAATGTCTTTGAGCATTTGTGTTGCAATAAGCCATTATAAAGGCAGCATGCACACTGAGTGGTGAGAGTGGCACTCCTTTTACTAGATGTTGGTATTATTTGGTACGATTTGGTAGGTTACTTTGGGGGCTTGGAGACACACAAAATTTTTCTATATAAATTAATGGTAATTCTTTGCTTTATGCCATTTTGGCATATAAAGGTTTCACAGGAACACTCTTCTTTTGGATAACAGGATAAACCTGTATATTTTGAGGTAGATTCTCAGGTCAAAGCATGAACTAAAACTAAATCCCCGAGTCTGGTCCCCTGACAGAGAAAAATCTATTCTGATGGGAGGGGCACACACAAGTTCAGATGCACTGGGCAGTCTTCTGCTCAAGGTTCAGTCACTGTTCGGTGCAAAGCAACCCAGGAAGCACTTTACCCTAGTTTTACAGCTCACGTGTTCATCCCTGGCCAGGTCGCTCAGTTGTTTAGAGTGTCCTCCCCTCCCCATACCTGAAGGTTGCAGGTTCAGTCTCCAAGACACAAGAATCAACCAATGAATGCATAAATAAGTGGAACAACAAATAGATGTTTCTTTGTACCCCCACCCTCTTCCCATCTGTCTCTAAAATCAATAAATTATTATTGTTGTAGTTATTATTATTATCACTATTTTAAAGCTGAGCATCCCAAGCAAACCCAGACGTTTGGTCACACTAGCTTGAGAAGTGGTAAGGGGACAGCAGTTCAAAAAGTTAACTGAGCACTTACACATCAGTTTCTACACACAAAGTGAGTTGGCTGGATTAGAGATTTTCTGATCTCTGCCAGTGTTAAATTTTTGAGTCTCTCATTGAAACTGGCCGGTGGCATTGATCCATTCTCTTCTGACATCTCACGTGGCCTCTTGGAAGCACACGACTTTGGTGATGACTCCATTCACCAGTCTCCCCTCTTCTGGAGCAACGCAGTCCTCCGGTTTTACCCTCATCTCACTGGCTGCTCCTTCTCAGTCTCTCCGAAGGGTTTCTCTTCCTCTACGTGACCAGAACACTGCGCGTCCCCTCCAGCCTCTGCCGTCTCCGCTGTGCTCCTCCGCGTCATTACCCGCTGGGAAGCTGCGGGCTCGGTCGGGACTGTCCCAGCCGCCGGCCTCCGGGGCCAGGAAGCGCCGCCACATTGCGAGCGGGAGGGCAGGGTGGGCCGCGGGAGTCGACTCCCTACGTCCGTCCTCCCCCGCCTTCGCCTAGCGCTTCTTTGCCGGTGGCTCCGTTCCGGCGGCTCGGTTCCCGGCGGAGCCCAGGCTCAGCGACCCCAGAAGTTGCAGCTGCCTGTTCTTGTGTTAAGGGAGGGATGTTGCATGTTGGAAAGCAGAAGTCTACAACTTTCTGGCTTCTGGGAGGTTAAATTCCAGAGTAGCGACAAGGTACACGAGGTGTCTGTTTGAAACCAAAGCGAGACTTGAAAATACTGTCTTGGGGAAGGGGGAAGGAAGCGACGAAGGAACAGAGATTTGTGGGGCCTGGAGTAAAGGAGGATGGTTGGAAGTTGCTTCAAGGTGCTTCAAGGCAGACAGGACGCCAGGCAGCTGTGCGAAGATTCCTGAGCCTGAGTGTGGGGCGGGAGCAGAGAGAATGATGGATGTCTCAGCTCCACTGCAAACTGGCAACACTCGGACACTTGGAACCAGAATGCGACCCCTGTTTCCTCATCTTCAGCACCACCTAAGGTTCTGGAACATGGCACAGCCTAAAGGGAGTGAGGGGAACCCCCAAAGAGTTAAGGAGTTTTCTTGAGAGGTCAAAATAGAAATAAACATATAGAAAATCAAGTTATAGTTCTTTACTGTTTGGGCTTCTGATTTGAGATTCACTCTAATTTTTATATTTTCTGTAAAAATTAATAAAAATTAAAAGAAATCGTAACAACAGTACTAGTGAAAACAGTGTCATTCCCAGCTACGTTGTTTCAAGTCCAGGGACATATTTTCATGGGAGAGAAAGTTTTATGGGGCAGAATTGTAGGACATAATTCATGCAAATTCTGATAATATTGCAATATCAGAGTTAAAAAATGTATATATGATATTCTTTCACACTATTTCAAAGGAAAGGAGCAGTGTTTTGGACACTTAAAGTATTAACTCATAATATTTAGAAATGTTAGAATTTGCTTTAGAACTTTAAAAGCATGCTTTAGTTTTTTTAGATTAACTCTCAGTACAGGCGAATGATGTCACATGCTTCATAATTCAGTGAAGAGTGGCTTACAAGGTCTCCAATGTTCTGGCATTATTTGAGCATCGGACTTGGAGTATTTAGAGCATGATCTACTCTCTCTGTCTATCCTGGAAAAATAACAAAACACAAAACACTGGCTTTGCGATGAGAATTGGATGGAGAACATTGCAGGTTATATTATCTGGTAAGTTCCTAGTGGGAGACTTCTCTTTAGAGTTTTTTAACCTGGTTTGATTGGCCAGCCAACTCCCAGAGGACTTTATTCAAGCATAAGTGACCTAATGCTTTCCAGGACGGGGATGAGGCAATGATACAAACATTCAGACAGACAGACAGGATAGAGAGGCAGAGAGACTGACAATATAATGGATAACTGCTTTTCTAAGGAGGTCTGAATTAGAGTCCCAGCTCCTCGTTGGCACTTATGTGACCTGCGGTAAGTGGGTTAAACTTGGAGGCCCTGGTTGCTCATGTGTCACAAGGGTGTTAATAGTGTCCACTGACTGACTTCGCACTGTGGCCAGGCTCACACGAGAGATGATGTGACCAAATGCTGCAAGGGCGATGGCTCACTGTGGGTGTTCAGTGTTCATCCCCAACGTCTTCCTCTTTTCTGATGAGGCTCCTTAACAGAGAAAGACTTATGGAGATGGACCATTTTATAATCCCTGTGTCCTCACAGGACAAGTTTTAAGGCTGCTCATTGCAAGGTATGGGTCTAAAAACAGCTAACTTCTTTCTCTCCTTATCCATAATTTAAAGTCATTTTGCACAGACTGTCCATTAATTCTAGATTCCCTATACTTTGTTCTTGTAGCTATTATAGCCATCAAGCTGATCAGGCGAGAAGAACTAATTAATGCAGGGGTCCTAGTTCCCTCTCACGCTGTGGAGTCTGACCGTGTGGAAGAAAGAAAGCACCTAGGAGAGGAAGTCAAGTCCGGTCTTACCTGGAATTGCTGTTCTACGAAGTACCAGTAGTTTAAGTTAGCCATCCTCACTTACAACAGAGTTTGTGGGAAATTGATGTTCTTCTCCAGCAGAAAGAAGAAGTAAGGTTTTTTTGGGGGGGCTTTCTAACTGGGAATTTTCAAGTAAAAGGTGCTATAAGACAGTGGTTCTCAAACACATGAGGACAAGCCTGGGAATCTCTTTGTGGTGAGGAGAGAAAGACATGTAAAGTTTGAAAACCCATATTTGTAAATCTCTTTGGAAGACCAAAGATAACTACTTTTGAAGTAATATGAACTACATATGATGTGACATCTTTCTAATTCTTACCTAATGAGAATGTGAGTAAATAAAGCTTGAGAAACTTCTTATGCTATAAAAAAATGCGTCAGGAGGTGTAAAAGAAGCATAACCCCACTGTTAGCTAAATAGGGAATCAGTAGCAGTTTAATTAGCAAACAGAGCTGCAGACCTGCAAGGGAGCTTAGAGACCATGCAGCCCTAGGTGTCTACCAACTATTCCTCGTGGGTCAAATCCAGCCTGGATGCCTGTTTTTTCTATGACCAGCTAGCTAAGAATGGTTCTTACATTTTGAAATAATTGGAGGCAAAAAAAAGCAAAAGAAGAATAATATTTCATGACATGTAAAAACTATAAAATTCATATTTCAATGTTCATAAGGTTTCATCGGAACACAGCCATGCTAATTTGTTCATGTTCTCCTATTATCTATTGCTGCGAGGACTGAATTGAGTAGTTGTGACAATGTGTGGCCTGCATAGCTTAAAATATTTATCATCTAATGCTTTACAGGAAATTTACTGACTCCTGATCTAGTTCAGGGATCAAGCAAAGAAACTGAAGCCCTGATAGGGTAACCGGCTCACTCAAGCTCGGATGGCTAAACAATAGTAGGTTCTTAGTGTTATTCCTGATATGTCTTTTTAGTATCACTTTTTAGTAATACTTTTTAGTGTCTTCTTAGCTATCATTACCAGTCAGCACTGTTCTCCCTTTGAACCTTTTCTAGCTTCAAAAATCTTTCCTAATGGAGAGTGCTAGGGTGTGCTAGAGTGTATCCACAACTAGTTTTTGACAAAGACAGCATGTTTTGTTTTGCTTCTAATGCCCTTTTAAAGGATTTTGCTGACCTTTCCAATGAAAGGATCTTGTGATCTGCCTGAAAAGTCTTTGTAAATTAGTTTCCAAGTCCATTAGCACGCTATTCATTACCTTTCGAAAACTTTAAAGGCAGCCCTGACAGGTGTGGCTCAGTTCGTTGGGTATCTTCCCACAAAACGAAAGGTTGCCCTTTGGATTCCCTGTCAGGGCACATCCCTGGGCTGCAGGTTGGTCCCTGGTCAGGGGGCATACAAGAGGCAACCCATGGACGTTCCTCTCCTCCTCTTTCTCCCTACCCTCCCAGGCAATTAGTATCTATTGCTACCAAGTGACCAATGGCACTTGGGTTATATTTGCGACCCTTTGGTTTGCAGGCTGGCACACGCTGAACCACACCAGCCAGGGCTACTTAGTCATTTTTAAATACAGATATAAAAAATGCAAAATCAGAAATACAGCTTGGTGCTATCCCCAAGTCTTCAATTGTCATTATTAATCATTAATAAAACTAATCTTCTTGTTAGACTGTATCACAGCTTTCTAACTCATTCTGTTGTTTTTAATTAAGTACACTTCAGGGATGTTTCAAAACAACCTAATTTTAAAAGCCTATGCAGCCTTGCTTTATCCTTTAATAAAAAGAGAAGTTTGTGGCCTTGAAAACTCTGCTTACAACCCATCAGTACAAGCACCTTTCATCTTCACAGCCTTTTCTTCTCTCACATACTAGTCAATTAGGTGTTCATATCTTTCGTTTCTTTTTATATTGGGTTTTTGGTTTTTGTTTTCTATGATTTCTAAAAATAATTTATATATTAGGAATATTGCCCATTATCTGTGATATATGTTTTAGATATTTTCCCCTCAGTTAATGATTTACTTCACTTTATTTTTGGTGTTCTTTTTTTGTGATATGACAATTTTTTATTTTATGTAGTTAATTTTATTAGTATTTTCTTTTACTACATCTGGATTTAGTTAAAAAAACAACAACACACCTTTCCCCACATTCAGGTTAAAAAGAAAGTCACTACTGACTTCTTCTAGTATTTATATATGATTTCTTTTTTTTGCCTTTCGAATTTCTGATCGATTTAGTTTATTCTTGTGTAAGGTTTGAGGTATGGATCCAACATGATCCTTTCCAAAATGGTTATCCAGTTGACCTCACACATATAAGGTCTGTCCTGATGGCATCCAGCCATCTAATATGAAAAATAGAGACATTTATTGAAGAAGATATAAGATACAAGAAACATTGTGCATAGGACAATGACGCCTAATTTCCCTTCAAAGTAGGTACCTTGGGACCCCACACAGTTCTCCCAGTCACCATCAGCTGCCCCGTCGTATTTTCCTGAATCTCACTGACGGTCTGAAATCTCTTCTATTTCAAAGGTGATTTTAATTTTGGGAAAAACCTAGAGTCACAGGGCACCAAATCTGGGATGTGGGGGGCTGAGTCACCTGGGTGATTTGACGTTTTGCAAAACACTCTCCATGAGACATGATGCATGAGTGGGTGCGGGTGCATTGTCATTTTGAAGCAGCCTATCACCATACTTGCCCATGCTGCAGGCTTCTGAATCATCTGAATAGTTTCCACAGAGGAATATTCAAGCTTAATGCAAAATTTGATGCAGATTCATTGTTCAATATGACTCGCTCAGTCATATTGAATGTGATGGCCACACAGTACACATGCTCATTCAATGGCATCTACTACCCCACTGACTAGTACAGTGAAGTCATCAGTGTTCACACATACACATTCCAGTCCACTCTCCTTGGCTGCCAGGCTACACTGATATGATGCAAGCTGTTCTCGTTATATTAACAATGGTTGGACTTTTTCCAGACAGACCTCTTTGTGTATTTACCACAGTGGTTTTAGATGCCATCTTTATCACATTCTAAATTTCCACATACATGTAGGTTTAATTCTGGACTTTGTATCTATTACACACATCTGTCTGTCTATTCGTGGGCCAGTACCAAAATTTAATTACAGCAGTTTTATAATATAGTTTAATATCTGATTCAGCTATTTTTCCTTTTAGGTTTTCTTTTTCAGGTTTTTTAAAAGTTATATCAATTTTAATCAATTACATCTTTTTTACCTGATTGTATTGCAGAAATAGACATTCTTATATATATTTTTTCCTTATAAACTGTAGTATTAGCTCTCTAGTCCAGAAGAAAGCTTATTTGTACATTAATGGAGAATCTTACTTAATTTATAAATTAGCTTGGGAATAACAGGCATCTTTTCAGTGTGAGTGATGGTAGTCAAGAACATGAAATGTTTTTTCAAAATGTTCAAGCCTGTGTTTGGGTGTTTCATGAGTATTGTTTTAAAGTTTTCCTTATAGTGATTTTGCGCATTTATTGTTAGGTTTATTTCTTAGAATTTATCTTACTCTGTTGTTATTGTAAATAGGACTTTTTCCTCTATTGTATCTCCCAACTAGTTATTGTTAGTGTACTTAATGGCTTTTAATTTCTGTATGTAAGCTTTATATCCTGCTAACTTTAAGATTTTTTAATTTCTTGGTTAGTTTCACTGTGAATTTTCTAAGAGTTTGTGGATATACTATAATGTCATCTGTGAGATGCTGGCTTTAGGGCTGAGTTGTATATATATTTTATTATAGTAAGAAAATATCCATTATTTTCTGTATTCTTAAATGTGCTTTTAAACACCAGGAATATGTATTAAGTTTTGTCAAATATTTTTTCAGTCTTCTTGTAGATTATCATATTTTATTTTTCACTTAGATCTCTTAATGTGGTGAATTATAGTGATTTATTTTCTAATAATGAACCACCTTGTGTTCCTGGAAAAAATATCTATTGGACATGGTGTATCATTTTCTTAACATGGCATAGGATTCTGTTCACTAATATTTTATTTTAGGATTTTTGTATTAATGTATATAAGTAATATTGTTCTCATTTTCTTTGTGCCATTTTTTGTCAGGATTAGCAATCAATGTTATGCATTAAAATTCATGAAAAGAATTTGGATATTTCCTCTTCTCTAGAATAATTTATGTTGCATTGGGACTACCTGGTCTTAGGAGATGTGATATAATTCCCCTTTGAAACTGAGTCTGGTGCCCTTTTGTGGGCAGTTCTTTGATAACTTTCTTAATATTTTTAAGGGACACTGGTTTGTTTAAGTTTTTATCTCTATGGAGTCCGTTTTTATTGACTATAATTTTAGTAGGAAATCCATTTTATCTAAATTTTCAAATGTATTTGAATAGTGATGTACAATATAGTTGTTTATGACTTTTAAAATATTTTTGTTTCGGTGGTTATTTCTCTTTTGTCATTTATTATTTTGTTTGATTTTTGTTAGTTTTTCAGAGAACCAGAATTTTTATTTTTCCTTTTTAAAGATTTTATTTATTTTTAGACAGGAAGGGAGGGAGAGAAACATCAATGTGTGGTTGCCTATCACATGCCCCCCACTGGGAACCTGGCCAGCAGCCCAGGCATGTGCCCTGACTGGGAATCAAACTGGCAACCCTTTAATTTGCAGGTTGGCGCTCACTCCACTGAGCGACACCAGAGTTAATTTTTTAAATTAGTTCTCTTTCCTGTTTACCTCAGATATTTTTTCCCCTGTAATTTAGTTATACTCCACTAGGTGGTACCAGATATCTTGGTTATACCATCTAGAAGATCAAATTATAGTTTTCTGCTTAAGTTCCATTGTAGATTTTAACAATATTTTTCAAATAAAAATGAACACTGAGTATTTTAACAAAAACTTTAAATTATTAGTGTTGCTTTAATACAAATAGAAATAAGCATTGACCAATTTATGTGTGTGTGTGTGTGTGTGTATGTATGTCTAAAAGACAAGCTATGCAAAAATATTTTTTGCTCTATCACTAGCTAATCCTGTTCTTATCTCTGGACTGACTAGAATTTTTTTTCTTAATTTCCCCTGATGTTCTCTTGTAGTAATATGTCAATAGGAAACTGGGTAACATAATTTTCTTGCAGTTTTCTTCTGCTACTGGTTCTAGGATGTTGGGGTTTAGGGAATAATTTTGTGCCTTTCTTCTTTTATTTGACCTTAAGTTTCCATTTTTTATTTTCAAAGTTTCATTTTTATCCCTTCTCTTGACAAAATCAAGAAATGAAAATATGTGATCTGCTGAGACCAAAAATCCCCATTCCACCATGCTGCTTTCTTTAATTACAGGGTAGTAACTTTCCACTGATTCATAGAATGACATCACCTTTTCTCCCATCAGCTTTCTAACTGGAAACTCATTTGAACTATTTTACATATGATGGTTATTTATCTTGTCACATTCTAGCCACAAATGTAAGTTGCTACAAATGATTTAGAAAGTTCTCTACACAGAGAGCATTTAAAACCAAAACATACAGTTTCTGAGCAATAAACACCCCTATACCACCACTAAGATGAAACAATTATTAATATTTTGCCTTATGTTTTAATATGTATCTATATATTTTGGTGAAACATTTAAAAGTAAATTGCAGATATTGTGACATGTAGTCCTAAACTGTTCAGTCAGCATCCTCTAAACTAAGGACATTCTCCTATATAACCACATTATTACCCCTAAGAAAATTAGCAATGCTTTTTTAATTTCATCTAATAACCAGTCCATATTCACATTTTCCAAATTTCCTCCAAGTTCAAGTTTCACACATTACTATTAGTTGCTACTTAGGATTTTTTAATCTGGAAATGTCTTTTAAAAAATGATACTGACATTTTAAAGATACCAGGGCAGTTGTCTGACTTTTGGAGTGTCATTTAATTCTAAGAACATATTGTCAACTAACTTTAGGACAACTAATTTCTATTACCATGTGAAACTTTTCAGGAGTTGCAGTGGCTTGAAGCCACAACATATTTTGGTCTGACTGATTCTTTTCATGGAAGACTTGCAACCACAGAATGCCAGAGCAGGAATGCCCACCCCCCATTGACTCCATTAGAAAAGGGTAAGTGTATTAGTTTCCTATTGCTGCTGTAACAAATTACTCCAAAAATAGCAGCTTAAAACAACACACAGGTCAGCAGTCCAAACTATGTCTCACTGGGTTAAAATCAAGGTGTTGGCAGGGCTGTGTTCCTTTCTGGAGACTCAAAGGGAAACTTGTTCCTTGCTTTTTTCAGCTTCTAGAGGCCACCTGCATTCCTTGGTTTATGGTCCCTTCATCCACATTCAAAGGCAGCAGTATAGAATCTTCAAATCTCTCTCTGACTCTGACCTTGACTTTCCTTCTTCCCTCTTCCAGTTACAGTGACTCTTGTGATTACACTGGGCCACCTGAATAATCCAGGATACTCTCCCTATCTCAAGGTCAGTTAATTAGCAATCTTAATTGCTTACACAAGCAGATTTTCCCTTGCCATGTAACATAACATTATTCACAGGTTTTGGGCACTAGGGTGTAGACTTCATTGGGGGCTGTTATTCTGACTAGAACAGGAAGTGACCTGACAAAGATTTGTAAGTTACTGACAAGAATCCTTCTAATACATTGTGACTTTGTATGTTCGTTTGTCTTCCATGAGAATTCAGTAAAAGATGATCCTATGTTTAACTCTATTCAGGAGACTTTTAAAAAAGAGGTTTTAGGAGGATTTTATTATAAAATTGCTTTCCCATAACCAGGTGGTTCTAAAGGATAGTGCTGATTTGTATAGTTGATGTATCTGAAGTCAGATGGTTTCACTTGTAAGTTTTGTTGGATTTTTGATAAGGAATTAAGTGTTTTCTGTGACTATAATTACAGAATCCAAATGGCTTAAATCTTCTAATTCAGTTCAACCTAACATTCTAGTTGTCTTCTTCCATCTCTTCAAGGAAGAGTAAGAGCCCAAAAATGTAGAGTCCACATACCTCTTCCCTGGGTTATCTGGTCAAATCAGATTGGAGGTGGATCATGCTTTTAACATCTACTCAGGTGTAGTGTCAGGACTTAACACTTTACTGAAAGGCGAGGTTCTGGAGTGGTCTTGGGCCCATTAGATGTTCAAAGGGCTTTCTGGGTGCTGATCTCTTGTTATGATAACTTTTTATAATTGCTTATGCAATAGCAACTTTTGTTTCTGGATAAATAAATCTGATAATTTTTTTCTTAGATTTAAGAAAAAACAGACTCATCGACGTCTCATTAAATGCAATAAAATCTGTCCCACTATTGTTGGTGGGGTTTTTCTGAAGTGGCAAATGAAAATGAAGTATTACTAATCAGTTAGGGAAATCTAGTTTATTGCGAAAGGTTTTAGTTAGTAGAAGTGAAATGTTTTAAGTGAGTGAATTTAGGGGAGAGTTCATTGGGGAGAGTCAGATAAAATAAGAAGGAAGAAACTACAGAATCTTGAGTACACAACAGGGAATTGAGCTAAAAAAACAATAGCTAGAGTTGACTTGAGTGTTCAGTTCAAGTCTAAAATCTTTTTTCTTGGGAACCCTGATTATGAGGCCCACTCTTTAAATTAATGATATTACAGTGGGAAAAGCCACAACCTCCACCTGAGAGAAGGTCTAGAAGGAATTTGGGAGGGGCTTGTGTAGTGGACCAAGGAAGTGACCCTGAGGGCGCGGTCTTGGGTTGCAAATCCCAGGGAGATCAAAAACATCTTGGGATACCTGGTGGGGTCACTCAGTTGGTTAGAGCGTCACCCTGCTATGCTAAGGTTGCAGGTTTGATTTTGGGTCAGGGCACATACAAGAATCAACTAATGGATGCATAAATAAGTGGAACGATAATAAATCAATCTCTCTCTCTCTCCCCCTCCTTTCTCCCCGCATCCCTAAAAAAACCAATCAATCAAAAAAAAAAAAGAATATATAGGGAACTTTAACTATGTTGAATACCCCACCAAAGTGGTTGTGTTGGGGGAAGTAAACCAAGAGTGCATTACATCATTTAGTCTACCTAGTGGGAAAGAACCTCAGGCCATGAGAATTTAGAGCTTATTCTTCTGTGTGTTCTTAGACCCTGATCAAGGGGGCAAACAGAGGAACTAGAGATGCTTCAGGATGCATAGGAGTTAAGTGAGGGGAGTGCATCAATCCTCACCACCATTAAGGAATTCCCAGGACAGGGGGTCTCCAGTAACGAAGGGGGTCTCTAAAGAACATATGAGGGCCCCATGAACAAGAGTCAACTTTAAACACCTGCTGGGTACCAGTCACTATAGGGGTTTTCTGACCAACTGAATGTTTCTTCCTCCCTGTGCCCCGACGTTAGAGGTGTTAACCAAACACGTGGGGAGGAAAGGTCATAGCACACAGGGAGTCAAAAGGAAAAAAGCTGACTGCTGGCTTCTCTTTCTGCAGGAAACCTGAGCTGAGGGAAAGGGAGGAGGCGTAAATGAAACTATGTTGTTCAGAGTTTGACTACAACATGAAATTGGACATTTTAATTACTGATTAGGACCTTGTATCTCCTAAGAGTTACCAGAAAAGTGATACCCAAATTTCACATTTAGAGTCAGGAGAAGTAGCCTCTTGGAGCAGATTTTAGATGAATGATGCGAAATAAAGTTACTTTAGGGTTATATCCTATGAGTCTTGTTTTTCAGTATGATTGTTACAAGTGTGAAAGCTAGGACAGGTATATCTGGTGCTTGAATTAGCATCCCGGAGGAGGGGAGGAGGGCTAAGAGACTGAAAAAGAGACAAGATTTAGGAATGCTAATACCATTTTGTTTGTTTCATGTTTGGTTTAAAGTTTACATAGCTACATTTGTATAACCAAAAAGTGATTTTTAAAGTTATTTTTTGAATGTTTTACCTTCCACCTTATCTAAAGTCACTTAAGGTTGGCCAGGGTGTGGGGAAATAGATTAACACTCCTCATAGACTATCTAATCAAGAGCCCACAAGTGATTTCTTCTTATCTACTGTCCACTCTAGTCTTGGCATTATTGGTCCTTAAACTGTAGCTAAAACATCTCAGGTAAGGCTGTGTTTCTTCCTCTTTCTCCCCTCCCTCCTTTCCTCATTTCAGTGAAGTTATATAACTTTACAAAAGAAAGATGTGAACAAACAATTAGCTGTTTCCCTCCCCTGCATTACCTCTTTCTTCCTTTTCGATGAAACCATATTCATGGCATTCTGTATGGACACACTATTCTGTGTCCTGCTCTCCCCTTTAATTACTTCTAAACTTGATTATGTGTTTTGACATAGTGCACACACTTGTCATATCTGATGTTTGTGGCTCCCATACAATGGGATTATAGTGTAATTTCATTTCCTTAGCCATCCCCTGGGGTTGAGCCTCTGGATTCTTTTCTGTTTGTATCATAGGACCTCAGTAACATGTTCGGGTCTCCCCTGGCATGTGGCCCAGGTAGTTTTTTATTTAGCCGAAACACATTGGCACTAATTAATTTTGTTGCCTGTTGCATTATTTCCTTGGGAGTATACATAAAAGAGAAAAAGCTGGTGCAAAGGCTAAGAAGGGTCTGTTAAAGACTTTTAAACCTACCAGAGGACAACCCAGAAAACTTGAACTGGCCCACGCAATTGGTTCATCACAGGATAAGATCATAACAGATCATGTCAGAAAATCCAGGGAGACTTGTCTTTTAAGCAGGCCTTTCTGATATGCTTCAAAGAATTACTTTTTTTTTTTTAACAATAGAAACTTATTTTCTCAGAGTTCTGGAGGCTGGAAGCCTAATCAAAGTGCCAGCAGGGTCGGTTTCTGGTGGAGCCTCTCTCCTGAGCTTGCAGATGGAGCCTCAAAGAATTACTTTTTGAATTACTTTTTTTGTAAAGGTCTTAATTTTATTAATTTTTTTTTTTGTTTTTGCTTTTCAAATAAAATGTTTGCTGCTTGGAAGAATTTTAGTTTTTTGTTTGTTTGTTTGTTTGTTTGAGTGTTTAATGGACTGACTTCTTTTGCAACAAATGAAACCAGTCAAATTACTGACATTTTTTGGTGTTACTTTTAAATTTTTATTTTTGATTTTTTAGAGAGAGGGGAGGGGAGGGAGAAAGAGAGGGAGAGAAACACTGATTGATTGCCTCTTGTATGTGCCCCTACCAGGGACCGAACCTGCAATCCAGGCATGTGTCCTGACCGGGAACTGAACCAGTGATCTTTGGTTTGCGGGACGACACCCAACCAACTGAGCCACACTGGCCGGGGCTGTGTGATTTTTCTGACTGATGAATTTTTTTATCCGTTGGCTGATTTTAACATTAACCTTTTATTATAGAAATTAAAAATAACAAAACCCCCATGTACCAATCACCCAGCTTCAACAATACCCCCAAAATTAAAACCCCAAAAATATTAAAATGAGAATAAAAATTACTCACCTAGACTTAAATGATTATGTATTCTATCACCTAGACTTAAATGATTATGTATTTTTCTCCAGGCTACTAAACAGACACAGATATACACAGACAGACACACAAACTAACACATACATATTATTTAAAAAGTCAAGTAGTGCTGATGGGCTTATAATCAATCATACTGATTCCCACCCCCCACCCCTCCAGACCCATTCCCTGAAGTGCTTGCCCCTGCCTGCTCTCTTTTATCTGACGGTAGGCTCTCTCCCATGGAAAAATGACGGCTGTAGCTCTGTTTTAAGCGCAATATCTCTCTGATTTACCACAGCTGTTATGCTAAAAGGGAATCATATTATGCTTGTTTTTCCCCTCCCGCAGGAGTGTTTTTCATTTTATGTTTGATCTTAAAAATACTTTGTTTGTGGGCAGTGGATAGTCCAGATTGCCTCTTTCATTACCTTCTTTGACCTCCTTCTACTACATCTTCCTGTACTGTCGAGGCTAGACAGCAAAAGCTACATTTCCAGCCTCCCTTGCTGCTAAGGTTCTACACATGGCCAGAGGAGACTCGGGAAGCTGATGTAATTGGGACCAGGCACTGTGGCAGAGGAGTTTGGTTCCCCTGGCTGCAATGTGGGTTCTAGCGTCTGGTTCCCCTGTGTCATGGGTGCTAAGAGGGAGACAGGTGAGGTAGTGAGGTTTCTGTCAGAACAAACCCATGGAGGGATTAGGTATTTCTCCTGGCTGCATTGTTACTGATTGTATAAGTATCCGAGTTTAGTTTAGAAGCTTCCAAGAAATTTAGAACCATCTTAATACTCTATAACAAATCCTTTTCTGCTTAAACTAGCTAGAGTGGATTCTATTGTCTACAGCCTTAATTTACTCTTTTCATGGAACATAACATCATCATGGGTTCTGGAGATGAGGATGTGGGCATCTTTGGGGGGCCCTACCTCAGCCTTCCACAAATGTCTATACAGGTTTAGAAATACGTGCCCTGTTTTTCTTCCAGCACCCTGGGGGAGCTTGTTAACCTCCATGAACTCTTCACAATGGCATGGGAGGCAGCAACTAGCCATGGCAGGGTGGGGTGCCAGGAGGGAGGGGCCTGAGAGCTTCCTGTAGTTCCCAGGCCCCAGTGCCCCCTCTCATAAAAAAACTGGAAGGACTGGGAGGGGACTGGTGGTTGGGACAAAGTGAAGCAGCCGAGGAAATCGCTGTGGGGACCATCTTGGGGATGTGATACCTCAGAGGATCCTGGAGTGGAGGCATATCGATTACTGGGGGATCCAGATGAGGATGTTCACAGAGATGTCAACAGCAGCTGCCCATGTTTTAGGAACCCCACCACCTTTACACTATAAAACACTCCCCTGGAAGGGGGAAGGGAGAAATGCCTGAAGTGACACCTAGAAATTTAAATTGTTCATAAAACTTTGAAGTTACTGAGAAAAATCCCAGTTTGACTCAGATAAAGGTTCTGTCACTATTCTAAATGGGAATTTGAGATAGAAACTAGGTCATTACAGAAAACTAATACAAGTTCATATTTTACACCCCTGATTTTATGCCAAGGGTTATTCCAGCTGCATGTAAATAAAGACGGGGAGTCGAGTCTCCCTGTCTGACAAGGATGCTGGGAGAGACTGCTTTATTTGCCAGCATGTCGTGAAATGAAGCTCAGTGTAAAGGGTGCGTGTTTTGCGTGATGAGCCCCTCCTCTAGCCCAGCCACGCGGGTGAGTGCCGCAGTGAAGTCAATCTCGGGACTGTGTGACACTTTGCATAGAGAATGGCTATTTTCATATAACTATATTGACACATAAAATCCAAGCCATCAGACTTTCTGCTTTTTAAAAAAAGACCGAGTACAATGTTAAATATAAATCTTCACTCAGCTCTGTGGGGCACGCCGAAGCGGGGCTCTGGGGGGAGCAGCAGGTGCAGCCTGGCTGGCGGAGCAGATGCCTCACCAGGGTCTTCCCGCGTGAAATCTTCTTTTAGTCTCAGACGTGTTCCCACATGGCACCCTCCCTTGCCTTTTGATCCAGATTAACAACTGTCCTATCAATAGGTTACTTTAAAATCATAGAAAGGGCGCCCTTTGGAAGAAAAAGGTCCGAGGAAGAAGTTATCAGGAGTTATAAAGAGTGACACCTCACCCAGATATAATTGCTATATTTGGCTTTGGCTTAAGAGCAGCATTTAGAGTGATCAGAGAAACTACTGCCCCGCTGGGACAGTCTTCCCTTGGTGCTGGAGATCTGCATGCTGACACCACAGAGGCAGAGCATGGAGCCCTCTGGGGGAGTGACTGACTTGGCTTCTGCAGCAGGAGCAATACAACTAGCACTGACACCTTGCATTGGGCCCCAAGTTCTTGGGCTTATTATGGAGAAAGTTGTAGTGATCAGTGGGCTTGTCATTAAAGAAAGCTTTGTTTTGCATTTTAAACAAGTGAAAAAATAATTACAATATCAGTAATAATATTAACTAATGTTTATTGCGTGCTTACTATGTGTTAGGCACCATGCTAAAGTACTTTACATACATTATCTCATTTAATCCACATAAGAGTTCTGAAGGAAAAGAATGGTTACTACCCCTCATTTTAGAGACAAAGAAGCTGGGTCTTAGCAAGGTTAGGGTTCCCTGTCTATGGTCACCCAACTTATAAATGGCCAACCCAAGGGCCTGGACCCAGGTCTCTCTGGTCCCAGGGTCTAGATGCTCGGCAGTATGCCATTCAACCCCTTTAACTACCAGTGGGCAGACTTATTCTGCTGGACGGAACATGGTAGACATTTGGGGGGTATAGTGCTGGGCTAATGCCCTGTGAGAGCTCTCTTGGAACCATACTTTCTTGCGCCCCAGACTGGTAGGGGACCAATGACTGAAACCTTATTCTCCACAGGGGCAGGGATAAATCCGGCTTTGGGAAGCCTTTGGGGCAAGGAAGGGGGTGGGGGTAGATTCTGGACCCCTGGGGCCCCGAAAGGGCTCACATAGGGCTTAGCTCATGGGGTGAGGGTGGTGGGGTGGGCAAGAAAAATGGAGCTCAATAATACTGCCTTATATAAGCCAAACTGTGACTTTTTTTCAGTTTATATTGTCCATGGACTGTTACAACAAAAGCATTTTCTTAAGGAGCAAGCTACATATAGCAATATTAATTACAGATATAGCTCAGTGAAGTCACGCAGTCCCTTCCCAGCAATTTGAGGTGATTCTTTATCATCCTTGAATCTAAACATGGCATCACTATCACATTCTGGACAAAACCAGATGTATTGGTACAGGAGGGACCCTGACCTTCCAGATGTCACATGATAGCAGCAGCAAGGAGAAGACCAAATATCTTATGGTTTTTGTAAATAGGAGGGGACACATTCACCTACGGTTTTGCACATTTAAAGTTCTTCCTGTTTTCAAGGTGTTGGGCAGAGCTGGTGACATTCTGCCTTTCTTTCAGACTCTTAACTCCAGTGGCGGTCAAGCTTCTGCCCAGTCACTGTGCACACTGTCTCTGGGCCAGGCTGTGTGCAATGTTCAGGGCAGCCATTTCAATACGGGAAAAAAAAAAAGAAAAAAAAGGAGGGGGTAGGTGAGTAGCTGAAAGCCTGGTTCCATCTCTGGGCTGTTGAGTGGGTGAGAACAGAGGACGGGAACAGAAGAAGAGACGTGAGCAGCCAATCTGACTCTGGCGATCTCAGCACTCTAACAAGTCCTACCACAGGCTTTGCTTTTTTTCTTTCTTTTTAATTTTAAAGGGAACATTAGTCAATTCACTGTCATATAAAACAGTGCAACTAAGTTTGAGGCATTTGGCTTGTCTATTGTTCCTCCTTCCTCAGAGGAAAGGAGCTAGGAGCAGCCCCTCATCCCTGTCAGAGAATGTGATCCCAGGGAACCTCTCTGAATCCTCCCTGGACGGGCCATCTTCCATTTTACGAATGCAGTTTGTTTTCTGTGACAGTGCTGCCTCCACCGCTGATGACAAAGCTCCGTGAATTGGACACCACAAGTGCTGGGGACATCTCTTCAGGGTCCTCCATCTCTGGCTGGTGGTCCCCACCCACAGGCCCTTGCAGGCCCGTCTCCTGAGCAGTCAGTTCTGAGTCTGCCTCCCCGCACTGCAGTGGGAGTAATGCCTGGTGTCTGGTCAGGGTGTCGTTGCTTTTCTGGGCCTCCAGGGAGTTCTGGTGCGTGGAATTCCTGTGAGCCGTGGCACTCGTGGCACTCTTCTGAGGCTCATCAAAGCTCAGCGAGAAGGTGACGGTGCCGCTGCCGAAGATGACCTGCTTGCATCGGGGTTGCTGCTGCGGTTGCGGCTGCTGCTGCAGGGCCAAGGGCAGCTGAGGCTGTGGCGGCTGCTCTTGCTGGGTCAGGGCCGGTGGCTGCTGCTGCTTCTGCCTCTCCGGCTGCGGGAAGGGGTCTTCGCTGTTGCTCTTGCTGCTCATGGAGGAGGAGGGGGTGGATCCCGTGGAGCCCCCGAGGCTGCTGGAGCGCTTGCGGGAGACATTGCTGCGGCGCAGCGTGGCCCGGGCTGCCACCTTGAAAGCGTGAGCCGCGGTGCTGCAGCGCACCTCCTCAATGGTGTTACGGGATGGCTTGAAGAGGATGATGTAGACCTTGTTGAAGAAGATGCAGGCCAGCAAGCCAAAGCTGGCTGCCAGGATGGCGATCACCTCCACAGCAGAGACGAACTTGCCGTAGGTGCTGGCATAGGCTGGTATGAAGGAGATCCAGACGATGAAGAAGATGAGCATGCTGAAGGTGATGAACTTGGCTTCGTTAAAGTTCTCTGGCAGCTTCCGGGACTTGAAGGCGAAGAAGAAGCAGATGGCAGCCAGCAGGCAGGTGTAGCCAATCAGGAAGCCCAGGGCCATGAGCGAGCCCTCGTGGCAAGTGATGAAGATGATCTCATCCTCCAGCTCATGGTTGCGGTAGCTCGATGGGGGCGCGGTGTAGAGCCAGATCACACAGATGACGATCTGCATAAAGGTGCAGAGGAAGACCAGCAGGAACTGTAGGTTGAGCCCCCACCACTTGCGGTGGAAGCTGGTGGGGATCTTGGCCTCAAACACCAGGAGAACGCGGTTGGTTTTCACCAGGATGCAGGAGATGCAGAGCACGAAGCTGATGCCGAAGGCTGGCTGGCGCAGGCAACACGTCCAGTCCTGCGGCTCACCGATGAAGAACAAGGAGCTGGAGAAACAGCAGAGCAGGGAGAAGAGCAGGAGGTAGGAGAGCTCTCGGTTGGTGGCCTTGACGATGGGAGTGTTGCGGAACTTGATGAAGACCCCCAGCACAAAGGCCGTCAGGAAAATGCCCAGCACAGCGAAGAGGGTGAGTGCGATCCCAAAGGGCTCTGTCCACGACAGAAACTCAATCTCCTTGGCAATACAGGAAGTGTGATTCTCGTTGGACCAGAAGTCATCGGGGCACTTGTCACAGGCGCTTGCATCTGTAAAATGTCCCAGTGAAGAGTAGTGACTGAATGGCATAGACTAAAATTTGTGAGTGTGAATGTGGTGGTGAAGTTACACAGGTTATTAGGTGTGGTCAAGTTACCTTGTGTTTATTGATGAAAAATTGTGATTTTTTTTTTTTACATTATCAAAGAGTATATTGAACCCTGACTTATTAAACATATTTAGTTAATTTCATGTACTTTTAATGATTCTATGATTTTTTTCCTTTTTGTACATGGTGGGGGTGTACATGTTTCTTTAAATACCATCTGCTGATGGTTTGTAGCAGAGAATGATCGATCTTGCTAAACAGGTGGCTGCCCAGAGGTATGACAAAGTCCACCAACTTTTCACAGACTGATTTAAACTCAGTCTGACTCATTTTGGTCATATGGATGGGCTTTGTAGACATGCCAGAGTAGACTTCCTCTTAGATCAAGGCAGAGTACTTCGCACATATGACCTGTACCCCCCTCACTCCACATCCATGACTTTCCTTCCAATGAGGAAGGCTACAGTCTCATTTAATCAATGAATGTTTACTAGCTCCCTGCTGTGTTGCTCACAGCATGCAGTCTGGGAGAGTGAAAGGAACCTAGGCTTTGCCGTCAGAGATCCGGATGGGAATCCCGGCCCTGCCATTTACTGGCGGTCTGACCTGAGTCAGGATCCGTAACCTCTCTGAGCCTCGGCTTTCTCGTGTGTGTGCTAGAAGCCATAATAACCCCGTTATTGTGGGGCGGATGAAATGAGATAACAACAATTAGAGTTAACATTTATAGAGTGCTTCCAATGTGCCAATAAAAATTTTTATTGAACAGACATTTATCTAGAACTTACCCTGTGCTTTACCAATATTAACTCATCTAATTCCCACTTTAGAGATTGAGAAACTGAGGCACAGGAAAAACATGGGTAAGACAGCAAGCACAATACCAGGAACCCAGCAGGTAATCTACCATGGCCTATTAACCCTGGAGTGTGGAACAGACAGATGTTTGTTTATTGGGAGCCACTGAGCTATAAGAAAAACAATATTGGAAAGCAGAATCAAAGTAAAAGAAAGATGTGTAATGGGTGTGTTTGTACATTCCTTGTCCATCCTCCTCAGGGCTCAGCCCAGCACCGATGCTCAGACATAGCTGGTTAAATGAGAAACACTGCTAAGCACCTTCTCAGCCTATCCCTTCCAGGGACTTCACCCACCGCAGGGCCCCAAAGTGGACCAAGCCCCACATGGTCATCACAAAGGGCTGTTCCTTTACCTGTCTCATCGCTGTACTCCCCATCAGGACACTCCACACACTCAAAGCAGCAGGTGGGCTCCCCCTCAATTATTCCTTTCCTGGTCCCTGCCAGGCAGTCTCGGCTGCAGTTGGAGAAAGGCACCTGGAAGATGGAGAACACAATAAATGAGGGGCTGCAGCTGTAGGATCAGTCTCACAGCTTCTCTGACACACGCAAAGGGGAGGAGCTGCGTACAAGGACCAGTGTGGCAGATCCCCGGCCTGTTCCAGGCAGAGAGAGGTCCAGAGGCCCTAGTGTCTATGAAGGGGAGAGATGTCTATTGGTGAGTGAACACGCAAATGTGCACACGGCACACACACACATGCATGCACACACACATCTATGGGACTTTGGGAAGATTAACTGTTGGGAGTCTACACCATGACCAAAATCCTCCTTAAATAATCCTGCTTCCATTGCTCCCGGGTGCCAGAATGAGACATCTGTTTACTCTCCATGGAAGTAAAAGTTTGAAACAAACTAAAAGATACAGGGACATCGGCCTACACACAGAGGGACAGTCACAAGGAGAGAGATGTGGAAATGAGGGGAAATTTGTTTGAAAATGAGACTCTACAAATTGCATGTCTTGCAGTTTTATTCTAGGCTTTAAGGGAGATTTCTTAAATCCTCAGGGAGGCAGGCAGGGCAGGCACAGAGGGGCTGAAGGTAAATGGATCAGAAAGATGAATCAGGCAATTCTTAACCAAAAGAAAGCTGCAGTGGCTACACTAATTTCAGATAACATAGATTGTAATTTATTTCCTTAGTGGACTTCAGAATTTGATTAATCATAATCCTTGGCCTTTCCATAATTACTCATTCACTCTTAAATCACTTTTAATAAGTCATTTTTAATGACTACTACCCAAAACAAAAACTAAGGCTGGGGCAGCAATCCTACATCCAACTATATGATTTCCTCGGCTGCTTACTTCTGCCTCCACCACATATTCACATCCTAGGTTCATCACAGGCAAGTAATACTAAAGTTTCAAAGAACAGATCAAGATTAGTCTTATACACACTCTACTAGTGGCTAGGAAAAAAATACAAAAAAGGGAATACCCTCCAACTCGCTATAACCTTGATTCCCAAACAAGACAAGAACAGTATGAAAAAGAAGAAAAGTTACAGGCCCAACTCATTTATGAAGTTGTTTTCAGAAGCAGACCTAAGTCAGGGATTTGTGTCCCAGTGATTTATAAAGAAAGTCCTCCCAATGGAAGCAGGAAGACAGCGGAGGAAGTAGAACATAGATGGGAGGGGGAGAAGCAAGGGTGGGATCCTTCAGAGGGTTAGCTTCTGCCTGTTCCCAGGGGAACTCTGGACTGTAAGTTATGCCTCAGAACAGCCCTGACGTGAGGAGAAGGGGCTAGGGCTTTCAGGCTTCCACCCAACTCATTGGTTAAGGGTCATCTCCAGCAAATGTAAATTCCTAGGCTCTTCTGCCTCTCTGAGTCTGTGGGCAAAGTGCTTTCCATTAGCCTGCAGACAGTCTTCTGAGAAAGGGCAGCAATGGAAGCAAAAATATACAGAAGTCCTGGAGGTGCCTACACAGTATTAGGAATGTGAAAGGATCTGAGAAGATCACAACTATTTTCTACTTACTGAAAATAGATGAAAAAATACTAAAACAATGAAGAAACAAACTTAAAAGGACATACAAAAGTAAACACACAGTGATCATGTTAGGTTTCTGCCAGGAATGCAAACAAGTTTAACATTAGAAAATCTGTGACATTCACTGCAGTGATAAATTAACACAGAAAAATACAATCACCAGTAGATGAAGACAAAGCATTTGATGAACTCTGACAAAAGCTAGTGATAAAAACTTAATGAAAAGGACAGGAATAAATATCTTTAACTTGAAAAAAGCAGTAACAAAAATAATCATTCTATATGAGACAATATTAATAGCATTGCCTTTAAAAAAAATGCTACTGTCACAACTATTATTAAGCACTGCACTGAAGTTCCTAGTGACTAAGTACATAGAATAAGACAAAAAAAAAAAAGGCATGCATATTGGAAAGGACTAAATAAAACTATTATTTGCAAATGATGAGGTTGTCAATGGAGAAAGTCCAAAAGAGTTAAGAATAAAATTGTTTGAAATAACTGGAAAGTAGCCCCAGGCTAAAATGCTGTAGACTGTCACTGTTCTTAAAAATGAAACCCAAGTTTCATTATTAAAAAAAAAATTTTTATTGAATTTATTGAGGCGACATTGGCTAATAATATTATATAGGTTTCAAATGTACAATTCTGTAATACATCATCTGTATATTGTATTGTGTGTTCACCACTCAAAGTCCAGTCTCTTTCCATCACAATTTATCTGCCCTTTAACCTTCTTCTTCCTCCCACCACCCGCTTTTCCCTCCTGTAATCCCCATACTGTTGCCTGTGTCTACGAGTTGTTTTTCTTAATGCTTTTAGTTGTTCACCTAGCCCCCAACCCCCTCCCCTCAGACAGCTGTCAGTCTGTTTTCTGTATCTATGAGTCTGTTTCTATTTTGTTTGTTTATTTATTTTGTTCATTTTATTCCACATACAACTGAAATCATATAGTATTTGTTTTCTCTGACTGACTTATTTCACTTAGTCTAATAGTCTCCACGTCCATCCACGCTGGTTCCAAAAGATAAGATTATCTTTTTTTTTTTTTTACGGCTAAGTAGAATTCCATTTTGTAGATGTACCACAGCTTTTTTAAAAAATCCATTTATCTACTGATAGGCACTTGGGCTGCTTCCAAATCTTGGCTATTGTATAAAATTGTATATAACTGTATATAAATGACACGGCAATGAACATAGGGAGGAACACATTCTTTTGAAATAGTGTTTCAGGTTTCTTTGGATATACTCCAGAAGTGCAATCACTAGGTCATAAGGCAGTTTCATTTTTAATTTTTTGAGAAGACCACACTGTTTTCTGCAGTGGCTGCACCAGTCTGCATTCCCACCAACAGTGCACTAGGGTTCCCTTTTCTCTACATCCTCGCCTATACTTGTTGTTTGTTGATTTATTGTTGGTAGCCATTCTGACTGGTGTGAGGTAATAATTTCATTGTGGTTTTAATTTGCATTTCTCTGATAACTAGTGACACTGAGCATCTGTCCATGTGTCTACGGACCATCTGTGTGTCCTTTTTGGAGAAGTGTCTATTCAGGTCCTTTGCCCATTTTTTAAATTGGGTTTTTCTTTTTTTTGGTGTTGAGTTGTATAAGTTCTTTATACATTTTGGAAACTAATACCTTATCAGATGTATCATTGGCAAACATGTTCTCCCATTCATTGTGTTGTCTTTTTATTTTTTTGATCGTTTCTTTTGTTGTGCAAAAACTTTTAAGTTTAATGTAGTCCCATTTGCTTATTTTTTCTTTTGTTTCCCTTGGTCAAACAGATACATCAGAAAAAATATTGCTACAAGGAACAGCCAAGACTTTACTGCCTATGTTTTCTTCTATGGTTTTATTTTTTTATGGTTTTGAGTTTAACATTTAACTCTTTAATTCATTTTGAGTTTATTTTTATATTTGGCGTAAGAAGGTGTAGTTTCATTTTTTGCATGTATCTGTGCAATTTTCCCAACACTACTTATTTCATTTTTTAAAAAATATTTTACTTATTTATTTTTAGAGAGAGTGGAAGGGAGGAAGAGAGGGAGAGAAAAATCAATGTGTGGTGGCCTCTTTCACGCACCCTACTGGGCACCTGGCCTGCAACCCAGGCATGTGCCTTGACCGGGAATCAAACCAGTGACCTTTTGGCTTCCAGGTTGGCACTCGATCCACTGAGCCACACCAGCCAGGGCAACCCAACATTATTTATTGAACAAACTGTCTTTACCCCATTGTATGTTCTCGCCTTCTTAGTCAATTATTAATTGACCATACAGGCATGAGTTTACTTCTGGGCTCTCCATTCTGTTGTATTGGTCTATATGTCTGTTTTTAGACCACAACCATTCTTTGATTATTATGGCCTTGTAATATAGATTGATATTGGGTAGTGTGATTCCTCTAATTTTGTACTTCTTTCTTAAGATTGCTGTCGCTATTCGGGTTTTTTTGTGGTTCCACATAAACTTTTGGATTATTTGTTCCAGTTCTGTGAAATACATCATTGGTATCTTGATAGAAATTGAGTTGAATCTATAGATTGCTTTCAGTAGTATGGATATTTTAATAATGCTAATTCTTCTCATCCATGAACATGGTATGTGATTCCAGTTATTTGTATCTTCTTTAGTTTCTTTTTTCAGTGCCTTACAATTTTTTTGAGCACAGGTCTTTTCTACGTCCTTTGTTACATTTATTCCTAGTTTTTTTGTTTTTTGTTTTGGATGCAATTGTAATGGGATTGTGTTCTCATTTTCCCTTTCTAATAGTTCACTATTGGTTTATAAAAATGTAACTGAGTTCTAGATATTTATTTTGTATTCTGCAACTTCACTGAATTTATTTATCAGTTCTAGTAGTTTATTGGTGGAATCTTTAGGGTTCCCTATATACAGTATTATATCATTTGTAAATAAAGACAGTTTAACTTCCTCCTTTCCAATTTGGATGCCTTCTATTTTTTTCTTCTTGTCTGATTTCTGTGGCTAGGACTTCCAGTACTATGTTGAACAGTGGGTGAAAGCAGGTATCCTTGTCTTGTTCATGATCTTAAGGGAAACATTTTTAGTTTTTTCCATTGAGTATATGTTGGCTGTGGGTCTGTGATATATGGTCTTTGGTATGTTTAGGTATGTTTCCTCTGTTGTCACTTTGCTAAGAGTTTTTATCATAAATGAGTGCTGGATTTTATTGAATGCTTTTTCTGTGTCTGGTGATATGATCATGTGGTTTTTATCCTTCATTTTGTTTATGTAGTGTATCACATTTATTGAGTTGCAGATATTTCACCAACCTTGCATCTCCAGAATAAATCCCACTTGATCATAGTGTATGATGTTTTAAATGTATCGCTGGGTCTGGTTTACTAATATTTTATTGAGAATTTTAGCATCTATGTTCATCAGGGATATTGACTTATAATTTTCTTTCTTTTTAGTGTCATTACTGGTTTTGGAATTAGAATAGTGCTGGCCTTGTAAGTGGAGCTTGTGAGTCTTCCCTCTTCTTGGATTTTTTAAAATACATTGAGAAGGGTAGGTGTTAGTTCTTTGAATTTTTGGTAAAATTAACCTCTGAAGCCATCTGATCCAGGACTTTTGTTTGTTGGGAGTTTTTTTGATTACTCATTCAATTTCATTAGTTGTAATAAGTCTATTCAGATTGTCTGATTAGTCCTGATTCAAGTTTAAAAGGTTGCATGTTTCTAGGAATTTATTCATTGCACCCATATTGTCCAATTTGTTGGCATATAGTTGTTCATAATAACTTCTCATAATCCTTCAATTTCTTTGGTGTCAGCTGTTACTTCTCTTTCATTTTTGATTTTATTATTTGTGTCCTTTCTCATCTTTTCTTGATGAGTCTGGTTAAAAGTTTATCAATCTTGTTTATATATTCCAAGAACCAGCTCTTAGTTTCATTGATCTTTTGAATTGTTTTTAGAATCTATTTCATTTATATCTGCTCTGATCTTTATTATATTCTTTCTTCTATTCATTTTGGGCTTTGTTTGTTGTTCTTTTTTAAGTTCCTTTAAATGTGAAGTTAGATTGTTTATTTGGAATTTTTCTTGTTTCTGGAGGTGGGCCTGTAATGCTATGAATTTACCTTTTAGGACTGCTTTGACTGTATCCCATATGTTTTGGGTTGTTGTGTTCTCATTTTCATTTGTTTCATGGTATCTTTTGATTTCTTCCTTGATCTCATTGTTAACCCATTCATTTTTTAGTAACATGCTTCTTAACCTCCATGTCTTTGTGTATTTTTCAGTTTCTTTCTTGTGATTAATTTCTAGTTTCATATCATTATGGTCAGAGATGACAATTGATATGATTTTAATCTTCTTAAATTAATTGAGATTTGTTTTGTGTCCTAACATGGGGTCTCTCCTAGAAAATGTGCACTTGAAAAGAATGTATATTCTGATACTTTGGGATGAAATGCTCTGAAGATATCATTAAATCCATCTGATCTAGTGTGTTATTTAAGGCTGCTGTATCCTTGCTGATTTTCTGTTTGGAAGATTTATCCATTTATGTCAATGGGGTGTTAAAATTCCCTACTGTGCCTGTATTACTGTTGATCTCTCCTTTTATGTCCATCAAGATTTGCTTTATCTATTTAGGTGCTCCTATGTTGGCTGCATCAATGTTTATAAGAGTTATATCTGATCCAAGATGGTGAAGGAGTCAGTGGGAGTTATACTAACTTCCTCCCAGGACCAACCTGTAATTATAGCTAAATTGTAGAGAAATCACCTGGAAAAAACAACTGCACAATAGTGGGAGAGAAGCATTATAACCATGGACAGACAAAAGAAACAGCTTCAGTGCAACATGACTGGTAATGGGTGTAGGGGGGATGTGAGAAGGCTGACTGGGCTCCTACCAGAGGGATATTTCATCAGCCGGAGGGTTCCCCTTGAGAAGTGTGGGGTCTAAACTCCAAGCTGGGCTCCCCAGCCTACAGCACCAGAACCCGAAAAATACTCAGATAACATTCAGCTGTGAAAAGTGGCAGGATTTCTCTCTGTCAGAGGTGGACGGCTGGAGATACAGAGAGCCATTTAAAGGCCAACACATAAGTTTTCATATGCGGTCACTTACCTGGGGCTCTGGCAAAGGGGGGTGGCACAGAGTAGGCTAGAGATGTTTGAGAAGAGAATGGAGACTGGGGCTGGTGGCTTTGGAAAGACAATTGAGAGAGCAGCTGCCAGGATCCCAGTGCTAAGTCATCCCCCATACTGCCCGAGCCATCTTGCTCAGGCTGACCACTCCCCTCCAAGTGGCATCAGCCTCAGGGGAAGCAGTAGCCCCACCCCCAGGAGTTACTCTGTCCCACCTTGTGGTGCTTAAGCCTGAATGCTGGTTACAGATTGATTAGATTAACAACTGAAGGGGTTAGCCACAGATTGTAGATCCCGGTAGTCTTGAACAGGTTGCCTAAGGCCAGATTGGGACACCGTCTGACATCACCAGAGGCAGACCCAGAAAGAAAAATAATGGCAAATACTAGATGCTACTGAGATGAAATCCACTGTGATCTTCTCCATGGTTTGTGATATTTTCTTTCCTGCATAGTTTTTTAACATTCATTTTTTGTCCTTCAAGTTTGTGTATGTTATATTACTAGATTTTATATTTTAGTTTATTTCAATTCTCATATTTTGCTCATCCCTTCTATTACCTCCCTTTACCTTCTTCTTTCCTCTTATTACTTTTGGTTTAAATTTTGCTTTCTTTCTTGCTACAATTTGTTCTATTCTGCAGTCTTACTATTTTTCCCACATCCGGCCTCACAACACCAATTTTCTTGTTAATGATCATCTCACATTCTTTTTCCTGTTCTTAAAATACCCACGTTCTCTCTCCATGTTTATTATTCTTTGTTTATTGATTGTGGATAGAGTAGTTGTTTTTGCATTTTTTCAATTTTATCTTTAGATCTTCACTATTTTTTAATTGTAAATCTTAAAATTTTACTGTTCCTTTATTCTACTCCATTGTGCCTTCATCCTGCCCATTCTTCTCTTTTTTTAAAAGATTTTATTTATTTTATTTTTAGACAGAGGGGAAGGGAGGGAGAGAAACATCAATGTGTGGTTGCTTCTCATGTGTTCCCTACTGGGGACCTGGCCCTGCAACCCAGTCATGTGGCCTGACTGGGGAATCGAACCAGTGACCCTTTGGTTTGCAGGCAGATGCTTGATCCACTGAGCTACAGCAGCCAGGGTTCATCCTAAACATTCTTTTTCTCACCTCAAATTTTAAGTTTTTCCTGTCTTAGCCTCGTTTTCATTCCTCACTCCTAGTATTTCCTTTCCCTCTATCATCTCAAAATCACTTTCCTTTCCTCTAGAAATTGCTTAAGCTTTTCTTTCTTTCTTTTTTCCCTTTTATTCCCATCCCACCTACATTAATCTTAGCTCATTTATTGTTGATAGTGGTGTGGTGGATCTTTTTCTCCAATTTGGTTTCTATTTACTTATTATTTACTTATTTTTTTCCTTAGTCTTTCTCTCTCTCACTTTATTTTTTTTTAATTTCTATTTAAAACTAATACTGTATGCTTCCCTTCCCTTTTTTCATTCTGCCTTTTTCATTCCCTTTCTATTTACGATGTAAGTTTTACTTTCTCTCTTTGCATTGCTCCAATTCCCTACTCTTATTAGAGCTCCTCCCTCAACTCTCTCAAAATAATTTTTCTTTTAGTTAATCATCTCATATTCACTTCCTTCTTATAATAGCCTTAATTGCTCTACACCCTTATTAATACTGGTTCATTTACTGTTGATAGTGGGGTTGTGGGTGAGAGTTATTTCTGGGGTGTGGGTTTGTTTCCCGGGCTGTGTGGTTTAGTTCTGGCAGCACTTGCACGACAGCATACGAGATGTGGTGGGTAGAGCGATCCTCAGTCAGCTGGAGGAAAGGACCCACCAAAGAACAATTCAATGACAATTGAAACCCAATTACAAACAAGAGAGCCAACATAAATGGCACAAAGTGCATCTCAAGAGCATAAGGCTCAGCAGATCAAGGAGACTGAATCCCACAGGTCTCCTACCATAGAAGTTCATACCAAAAAAATTGCTCTGTAAAAGCAGGACAATTTAAGAAGCAGGAACAAACAAGAATAGTCTCCATTAAAATGGGGAGACAAAGAACCCCTAATCGAAAGGAAAGGAGGAATCCCTAGAAAGAGTGCTAAAAGAAATAGAGGCAAGTAAACTATCAGGCATTGAGTTAAAAACAATGGTTATAAGGAAGCTCACTGAGGTCAGGGAGAATTACGAAGAACTGCATGGAAGCTGAAAGGAACTTACTGCAAACTATATCAGTATGAAAAATGACATATAAACTATCAATAAGAGCCAGGAGGAAATGAAAAATTCAACTTCTGAATTGAAGAACACAGTAGAAGGAATCAAAAGCAGGCTAGATGAAGCAGAGTATCAAATCAGTGAGCTGAAGGACAAGGTAGAAAAAAACTCCCAAAAAGAGCAAGAAAGGGAAAAAAGACTTAAAAATAATGAAGAGAAGTTAAGGGAGCTGCAGGACAACATGGAATGTAATAATAACCATATAACAGGGATACCAGAAGGAGAAGAAGATAGAAGGAGCAAGGGATAGAAAATGTATTTGAAAAAGTAATAACAGAAAACTTCCCTAATTTGGTAAGAGAAAAAGACACAAAGTCCAGGAAGCATGAGGGTCCCAATCAAGAGGAACCCAAAGTGGCCCACTCCAAGATACATCATAATTAAAATGCCAAGTTTTAGAGACAAAGAGAGAACCTTAAAAGCAGCAAGGGAGAAAAAAGAGGTAACATTCATGGGAGCTCTGATAAGGCTAGCAGCTGATTTCTAAACAGAAACACTACAAGGCATAAGGGAATGTCAAGAAATATTCCAAGTAATGAAAAGCAAAGGCCTGTAACCAAGATTACTCTACCCAGCAAGGCTCTCAAAAGGAAAATGGAAGACGAAATAAGGAGGTTCCCAGACAAAAGAAGGCTAAAAGAATACACCTCTACCAAACCAGCATTCCAAGACATGCTAAAGGGACTGCTATCAGAAGATGAAGAGAAGGAGTGAGAGAGAGAGGAACACAGGTGCAAAGAGGAAAAATGGCAATGAATAAGTACTTATCAATAATAACCTTAATGTAAATGGATTAAATGCTTCAATCAAAAGACATAGGGTAGCTGAATGGATAAGAACATGACCCACATATATGCTGCCTACAAGAGACTCACCTCAGAACAAAAGACCTACACAGACTGAAAGTAAAGGGTTGGAAAAAATTCCAAGCAAATGGACAGGAAAAAAATATGTTTGATGTACTTATATCAGATAAAATAGATCTCAATACAAAGTTCATTAAAAGAGATGGAGAAGGACAGTTCATGATGCTCAAGGGTAGAATCCATCAAGAAGACATAAACATTGTAAACATATATGCACCCAACATAGGAGCACCCAAATATATAAAGAAAATCTTGGAGGACTTCACAAAAGATATAGACAGCACCACACTTATAGTAGGGGATTTTAACACCCCACTGTCAACAATGGATAGATCTTCCAAACAAAATATGAACAAGAGTATTGTGCAACTGAATGAGGCATTAGATCAAATGGACTTAACTTATATACATAGAACCTTTCACCCCAACGAAGCAAAATACACATTCTTTTCAAATGTATATGGAACATTTTCAAACATAGACCACGTGATAGGACACAAAACAAGCCTCAACAAATTCAAGAAAATTGAAATCATATCAAGCATTTTCTCAGACCACAATGGCTTGAAACTAGAAACCAACCTCAGGTAAAAAACTCAAAAAGAGTCAAATTCATGGAGGCTGAATAACATGTTATTAAACAACAAATGAGTTAACAAGGAGATCAGGGATGAAATAAAAAAGTTTCTGGAAAGAAATAAAAATAAACACACAAGTCCCCAAACCTATGGGACATAGCAAATGCAGTCCTGAGAGGGAAGTTCATAGCAATACAGACCTACCTAAGAAGAGATAAAAATTTCAGATAAACAATCTAACCCTACATCTACAAGCACTGGAGGAACAACAATAAACAAAGCCCAGAGCAAATAGAAGGTAGGAAATAATCAAGATCACAGTAGAATTAAATGACATAGAGACTAAAAGAATAACTCAAGGGATCGATAAACCCAGGAGCTGGTTCTTTGAAAAGATAAACAAAATGGACAAGGTTTTAACCAGACTCATCAAGAAAAACAGAGAGAGGACCCAAATAAATAAAATCAGAAACAAAAGAGGAGAAATTACAATACTACAGAAATATAAAGGATAGCAAGAAATTAATGCAAACAACCATAAGCCAAGAAATTTGAAAATCTGGGTGAAATGGACAAATTTCTAGAAACACATAATCTTCCAAAACTGAATCAAGAAAAAGCAGAAGGCCTGAACAGACCAATAACAGCTAGTGAAATTGAAGCAGTAATAAAAAAAACTCCTGGTGCACAAAAGCCCTAAATTGGACAGTTTCACAGGAGGATTTTACAAAACATTTAAGGAAATGCTAACTCCTGTCCTTCTCGAACTATTCCAAAAACCCCAAGAAGATGGAAGAATCCCAAATCTTTTAGAGGCCAGCATCATCATAATCCCCAAATCAGATAAACACACAACAAAGAAAAAGACTGCAGGCCAATTGCTGATGAACACAGATGCTAAAATCCTCAACAAAATATTGGCACACCACATCCATCAATACATTAAAAAGATCATACACCATGATCAATTGCGATTCATCCCAGGGATACAAGGATAGTATCATATTTGCAAATCAATAAATGCAATACGTCATATAAACAAAAAGAAAGACAAAAATCACATGATCTATCAATAGATGTGGAAAAAACATTTGGTAAGGTACAACACCCATGTATGATAAAAACACTCAGCAAAGTGGGAGTTGAGGGAGCATACCTCAAAATAATAAAGGCATATACAAGAAACCTATAGCCAATGTCATACTAAATGGGAAAAGCTTTCTCCCTAAGATCAGAACAAGACAAGGGTGTTTGTTTTCACTACTTCTATTCAAGATAGTATTGGAAGTTCTAGCTGAAGTAATCAGACAAGGAAAAGAAATAAAAGGCATCCAAATTGGAAAGGAGGAAGTAAAACTGTCCTTGTTTGCAGAGGTCATGGTAGTATACATAGAAAACCATATTGACTCCACCAAAAAACTACTCAACCTAATAAGTAAATTTGGCAATACAGTGAGATACAGTCAATATTCAGAAATTGATGGTATTTTTGTACATCGACAATGTAATATCAGAAACAGAAATTAGAAAAAAAATCCCATTTTCTATAGCAACAGGAAAAATAAAGTATCTAGGAATAAACCTAACCAAGGAGATAAAAGACCTGTACTCAGAAAAGTATACTACACTGAAGAAAGAAATTAAGGAAGACACCAAAAAATGGAAGCATATACCACACTGGTGGATTGAAAGTACAGACATCATTAAAATGTTCATACTACCCAAAGCGATTTATAGATTCAATGAAATCCCTATTAAAATACCAATGACATATTGCACAGATAGAGAACAAATATTTCAAAAATTTATACGGAACCATAAATGACAGCAAATAGCCTCAGTAATTTTGAGAAAGAACAAGGTAGGAGGGATCAGAATACCTGATATTAAACTATATTACAAGGCCACTGTAATCAAAACAATCTGGTACTGGCATAAGAACAGACACACAGATCAATGGAACAGAATAGAGAGTCCAGAAATAAACCCATGTCTCAATGGTCAATTAATATTTGACAAAGGGGGCAGGAGCATAACATGGTTTAAAACCAGCCTCTTTAACAAACAGTGGGATACCTGTACAGCTAAAAATGTTACACCACACACAAAAATAAATTGAAGATGGGTAAAAGACCTCATATAAGTTGTGACACCGTAAAAGTCCTAGAACAGAACATAGGCAGGAAACTTTCAGATATTCCACACAACAATATTTTCACCAATATGTCCCATAGAGCAGGGGGATATAAAGGAAAGAATAAACAAATTGGACTTCATCAAAATAAAAAGCTTCTGCACAGCTAAAGAAAACATCAGCAAAATGAAGAGGGAACCAACCATATGGGAAAATATATTTGCTAATGATACCTCGGACCAGGGTTTGATCTCCAAAATATGTAAAGAACTCACATGACTCCACACCAGGAAGACACACAGTCCAATTAAAAAATGGGCAAAGGACCTGAATAGACACTTCTCCAAGGAGGACATACAGAGGGCCCAGACACATATGAAAGGATGCTCAGCATCACTAGCCATTGGAGAGATACAAATTAAAACCATGATGAGATACCACTTCACACTGGTCAGAATGGCCATTCAAACAAATCAATAAACAAGTGCTGGTGAGGTTGTGGAGAAAAAGGAACCCTAGTACACTGTTGGTGAGAATGTAGACTGGTGCAGCCACTGTGGAAAACAGTATGGAATTTCCTCGAAAAACTGAAAATGGAACTGCCTTTTGACCCAGCAATTCTACTGCTGGAATTATACCCTAAGAATCCTTAAACACCAATTCAAAAGAACCTATGCACCCTAATGTTCATAGCAGCGTTATTTACAATAGCCAAGTGCTAGAAACAGCGTAAGTGCCCATCAGCAAATGAGTGGATCCAAAAACTGTGGTACTTTTACACAATGGAATACTACACAGCAGAAGGAAAGAAGGAACTCCTGCATTTCATGACAGCATGGATTGAACTGGGGAGTATTATGTTAAGGAAAATAAGCCAGGTGGTGAAAGACAAATATGATATGATCTCACCTATAAATGTAACCTAAATCACAAAACAAACAAATGACGAAAAGAGAACTAGAGACATGGAAATAAAGAACAAACTGACAGTTACCAGAGGGGTGGGGGAGGGGGATAACAGAGGATAGGGGAAGGGTCAAGTCAAGGAATGAGTATAAATGACCCATGGATAAGGACAATGGGGTGGGGAGGACTGAATGTGGGAGAGGGGCTTGGGCAGGGTTGGGGAGAGTAATGGGGGAAAAATGGGGACAACTGTAATAGAGCAACAATAAGAAAAAAAAATGTTATATCCTCTTGTTGGATTGACGCCTTCATTTTTATGTAGTATTCTTCTTTGCATCTTTTTATAAACTCTATCTTAAAGTTTGTTTGTTCAGATATAAGATTTGCTACCCCAGCTACCTTTCTTTTTTTTTTTTTTAAATTTCTTGAATTTTAATAAGAGATTAGGTGAACCAAACTGACAACACGCTAGGGAGCAGGATCTTGAAAGCTCTCCCCAGTTTCTTTTTTTCATTTTCATTGGCATGAAATATCTTTTTCCATCCCTTTACTTTAGTCTATGTGTATCTTTCATTCTAAGGTGGGTTTCTCATAGACAGCTTATATATGGATCTTGTTTTCTCATCCATTCAGCTACCCTAGGGCTTTTGATTAGAGCATTTAAAACATTTACATTTAAAGTGATTAAATTTAATCACTTTAGGTACAAATTTATTGCCATTTTATCTTTACAACTATGTTCCTCTGTTTTTTTCTCCTTCTTTTTCTTAAAGAAAACCCTTATAATTTCTTGTAATACTGGTTTGATGGTAATAAGCTCCTTTAGCTTTTTCTTGTCTGGGAGGCTCTTCATTTCTCCTTCAATTTTAAATTATAGCATTGGCGAATACAGTAGTCATGGTTGTAGGTCCTTGGTTTTCATCACTTTGAATGCTTTATGCCAATCCCCTTTGGCCTGAAAGGTTTCCTTTGAGAAATCAGCTGACAGTCTTATGGGTAATCCTGTATAGGTAACTGTCTTTTCCTCGTTGTTTTTAAGATTCTATCTTTGTCTTTAACCTTTGTCATTGCAGTTATGACGTATCTTGGTGGGGGACTATTTGGGCTTATCTTGTTTGGCACTCTCTATACTTTCTGGACTTAGGTATTTTTTGCTTTCCCCAGCTTATGGAATTTTTCAGCCATTGTTTCTTCCAATAGGTTCTCAATCCCTTGCTCTTTCTCTCTTCTTTTCCTGTTACCACTACAATGCAGATGTTGTTATGCTTAATGTTGTCCCAAAGGTCCTGATTGTCCTCATTGTATAACATTCTTTTTTCTTTTTGCTGCTCTGATTTGGTGCTTTTCTTCCTTGTCTTCCAAATTGCTGATTTGCTCCTCTGTTCAATTCAACCTACTGCTTATTCCTTCTTTTGTATTCTTAATTTAAGATATTGTATTCTTCGTTTCTGAATAGTAATTTTTCATGGTTTCTCTGCTCTTTTTCATGCTGTAGTAGTTCTTACAAAGTTTCTTCGGCATCCTTATAATCATTTTTTGAACTCTATAGCTGGTAAATTGCTTGTCTCCATTTCATTTAGCTATTTTTCTGGAGATTACTCTTATTCTTTCTTTTGGGGTATGTTTGATTTTCTCCCCATTTTGGCTTTGTCTTTGCATCTGCTTCTGTATCTTAGGTAGATCTGCCATGGCTCCCACTCTTGGTAGGGTGGTCTCATGTAGTAGGTGGTGTGTGGGACCCAGAGGCACAGTCTCATTGATCACCTGACCTAGGTGCTCCAGCAGTATCTCTTGTGTGGGTTTATGTGGGCCCTTCTGTTATATGTGAGTCTTGATTGCTATTGGCCCATTGGTGTGTGGTTTCAACCCTCAGGCTGGCTAACTGTGAGAACTGACCTCAAACACCGTTTATGAGCTGCAGTGCCGGTGCTGACCACACTAAGGAGAATTTGCCTCAGCGGGTTCTGGTGCCTGCGGAGATCTCCCTTTGGATATGCCACCTGTGAAGCTAATTGGATCCTTCTCTAATGCTGTCTGAAGACGGCCATTGAGTGTGTTGGTTCTGGGGCCTCCTGGGAGGAACCCTGGTGCAGGTCAATTCAGGCATTGCCTATGAATAGCCCTGGGCAACCTTTGGGAGCTACAAAGTAATCCACAGCTAGTGGCTGCCTAGGTGTGCATGGAAAGGACAGAGCTGTGCACCAAGGCCAGCCTCCACCAGCACTGAGTCTGGGGCAGGTCAGCGAAAGGCCCAAGGCACCCTGAGACCCACTTTCACTTGCCCCCACCTACCTCCACCTGCTGGCCACCTGTTAGGCTCAGTCACTGAAAGGGCCTCTTGCAGTACTCGAGTTGTACGAGGAAGGTTCTCAGTGAGTCACCAGGTAGGGGCAAGTGGTGTTCACCAGATTGTTACAGGTTCAATCTCTGTGCCAGCGTTGGGTCTGAGGCCACTTGGCAAAAGTCCCAGTGTCTACCAAGTCTAGATGCCACCTGCTGGGTGCCTGGAGACCTTAGTGGAAGGGTGGGCTCTCAGGAAATCATCAGAGTGAGGCTAGCAGAGCTTGTCAGGCCGACACAGACCAGTATTTGACCATGTGAAGGGAGGGCTCTGCACTGGTCTGGCATGTGAGGGCAAAATGGTCCCTGTCCTACAACCACAAGAGTCAGTCTATCCAAGATCTTCCCAGAGCCTGAGCTCAGCAGGGCAGAGCCGAATGAGTCGGGAGGGTGGGGCTGGTGGATCTTCTTTGAGGGGGAGTGGTCATCGGGCTTGAGGGAAGAAGGGAAGATAGTCCCTGCCCCAGAGCCACACAGCTCAATCATGACACCCCCTCAGTCTGCCTGGACTTCCACACCCCTGCCCAGGAAGCTGACTCCTCAGCAGAGTGTGAACTCCACAGGGTGGGGTGACAGGCAGTCTAGAGGGTGGGGCTATGCATTCCTTCCTCCCCAGGCTGATGATATAAGGAAGGAAGTGCTCCACCCAGCCAAGGTGGTGTCTGCAGGTGGTTTGGGAGAGGGACTCACGCAGGGCTCCTGGTGGCTGTCCAGTCAGCCCTCTCCCTAATGCCACACACCTCAGTCTCTCCTCACACAACTGTAGTCTGGTCCACCCTCCTCTGCCAGAGCCCAAGGTGAGTGGCTGCAAATGGGATTTTGTGTGCTGGCCTTTTAAGAGAGTGCCTGTATTTCTAGCAGACTCTCATCTCTCCCTGGAGGACAGGGTCCCTGCTGATTTGAACTGTCAGATATTATGTGGGCACCTCTTCTTGGCTCTGGTGCACTGGGCTGAGGAGCCCAGCATGGGGTTTAGACCCCATGCTCCTCAGGTGGAACCTTTGCGGCTAAGATATCCCGCTGGGACTCAGCCAATTCCCAGGGGTGCAGAGCCAGCCCTTTTTGCTTCTCCACCCCTCCTGCCAGTCTCCATGTGGCTTCTGTGAATATTTGGTGAAAAGACTTCTGTTCAGCCTGTCTTCAGTTGGTTCTTCAGGTTGATTTTTCTGTATTTTAGTTGTAATTCCAGTTTGTTTCTGGGAGGAGGTGACGGTAGCTTCTACCTCCTCTGCTGCCATCTTGGATCTCTCCTCATTGATTTTTCTTAAGAACCCATTTCACCTTTTGTTTTCTGCCTCTGGTTGATTTCCAGAACTTCAGATGGTCGTTCCAACAGTTTTGTACAGTTTAACATTGCTTCACCATTTCAGAAACTCTGCTTCTATCTCATTCTCTCACCATGCCAAACAACTGAATATTTCCTCTAGAAAATTATTAGATTTTTATGATCTTACAGTCTATGTGTATCAGAGATAATAAATACACCATAAAAATAAAGTTTGTCTCACAAAAGTATAGGTTTTTTGCAGGTGGGGAGCAAGTCATACTCATCTCTGTAGCCCTGGGTTTAAAGAATTAAATAATGTTCGGTACGTAATAGGGCCCATACTATTGACAAGATGTCCTTTAATAAGATTCTTCCCCTCCCCCCACCAACCTGCTTGCATCGGAGACATCGCACAAAGTTGAACACTTGGAAAACAGTGAAATAATTATAATTGCTTCTAACAGAAAAGAAATAACTGGTTTGACAAGGAATTTTAAAAAAGTGGAACGGAGGCCGATTGGCATTATCTTTCAATAAAAGAGTAATAGAAATGGCAGTCCTGGACCTGACGGTTGCTAAGACTCTCAGGACCTTGGGAAGGAAAGGAAAAGCTGTAGTTAAAGTCAATACACATCAGGCTGCTCAACTGTGGCAACAAGGCACCCTTGGAGAATTTCCTTGAATCCTTCTTGAGTTACCAGCGCAGTTGATTATCTAATGAAAGTGATGAACCCACTTGATTGCCTAATGAAAGGGATGCTCCTAAATTTTTCCTATTGAAGTATGATGATTATTCTATTCTTTCTCAAGGTAAGATAAAGTACAGTTTCCTTCTATTCCTAGATTTATAGAGTACTGTTTTTAATCTGAAGTGGTGTTGGATATTATCAAACGCTTTCTCTGCATCTTTTGACCTTATAGTAGATTTTTTTCCCTTTCATTTTGTCAGTGAGATAGACTACATTTATAAACTTGTCATGTTGGGCCATCATCATATTCCGTAGATTCACTGCAGGCTCTACTGGGTTATATAGTGTTGTATATTTTTTCACTGCTAGTCTAGGTGTCCTGATATTTTATTTAGGATTTGAGCATCTGTGCCTATAAATAAGATTGATCTATAATTATAATAGTTTTCCCTATCCTTGTCTGATTTTGTTGTCAAAATTTTATTAGCTTCACAGAATGAGTTTAACAGATTTCTCTGTTGGCTTCTGTTTAGTCTGTGGGTGGTAAAATACCTCAAAATAATAGAGGCTTAAATAACACTGAAATCAGTTTCTCTCCCACATTCATGTCTGCGGAGTTGGTCCAAACTGAGATGGGACTCCACACTACTGGAGACCTAGCCTCTTTCTACCTTGTTGACCTGCCATGTTTGGCCCTGGCATCCTAGGACCTAGTGGTAGCAACTGATTCCAGGAAGCAGGATTGAGGAAGGGATGAAGTAGAGAGCAAAGTATCCTTGCAAGTACTTTCTTAAAAGAAGGTTCCCAGACTCCATCACCTAACACTGCCACCTGCACCCCGTTTCAAGGATTTAGTCATATGGCCACACTTAGCTGAAAGAGAGACTGGGAAATATTTTTATTCTGGGTATTCATATGTCCAGCCAAAATTGAGTTCTCTTGTTAAAGGGGGGAGAACAAATATTGGGGGGCCTCTAGCAGTTTCTACTGTGGGTCTTTTTCTGTTCTTCATAATGGTTAAAAAACAGGCTCAAGATCTATGGTGACTTACAGGAGAGCTGGCATACATACCCAGGTTAGTCTTCCAAAGTCCGCACTTTTCACTGTACCAAATCCTGCTTTATAATAGTCAAGGTTTAGTAGAATACCACCCCCTGAGCTGTCTTACTGCATCCTTCTGCATTTCTCAGCTAAAGAGAAATCTCACCACTAAAGAAGTTGACTGAGGCAGTTGCCAGAAGGATTCATTTTGCAAAAAACCAGCAAGTATCTTCAAGTCCCCCTAAGAGCTTCCTCAAAGATGTCTATCCAATTCTGGCCAAGGAAGACCATCTGTATTTAAAGTCCCTGATGAAAATGGCTCTTTTCCTCCTGATTTGTTGTAATAAAACAAGGAAATAATCATAGAGAGTATAATATAGAGGGCAGATTTTCAACTGGTGTGCTGGGGCACAGTGGAGTGCCACGAGAATTTTTAAAACATACAATACTTGAGTATTTAGTCAGGAGCATGATCTCTTTATCCTTAGAGTGTAAAAAAAAAAAAAAAGGCAAAAGCCAACACAACAAAAGCTGTTTGGTGTGAATGAATCAAAATTATACCTATTTTTTTGTCAGATGGGCCAAAAATATTAGATGTTTTTTGGTGTGTCACAGAATTCTAGTAATTAGTTTATGTGTGCCATGAGATGAAAAAGGCTGAAAATCACTGGTGCAGGGGATGGGGCACGGGATCAGAGTCAGGGCACCTGAATCCTAGTTGCAGCTCTTACACTGACCATCTGCCTCGTCTTGGAAGTAACCTTTGCCTTCCTGAGCCTCAGTGTCTCAACTTCCAATTGGGGTGTTGGGTACAAGGATATTTGAAGATCCTCTAGCTCTAAGGTACTTCACTGGAAAGTAAATTGAGACATTGATTAAGATATTATAATGCTATATTAATAAGTTTGTGTTTATAGAGTATAATTCAGTTTACAGTATGTTTTTGCATCCTTGATCTCATTAACAACTTTGTGAGCTATGTATGGAAGTTATTAATACATTATTCATAGTTAAATATAGATGGCATTTTTATGATCATTTCTGCAAAAAACATTGGATAAAAACAGTGGACTAGATCCTAATATTTGTTGAGTGCTTATGTGTGCTAGGTTTGAGGTAATATTTCTATGTAAAAATTAGATTTAATTTAAAACTTTGTCAACTATCCAAGAAACATAAATAACTAAATTCATGACGATTTCCTGTTATTCATTTACCAGTACTTAAGCCTATGGTGTGCACAGGCTGGTAGAGGACATTAGGGTTATAGAAACCTATGCAGGAAATAGTTTCCACGCAGAAAGGGAGACGAGATATACACCAATGAGAAACAATCAATTATATGCATTAATGGAGGTAGAAGATAACCTGGTTGGTTCAACAGCAGGAAATTAGTGATAGCATGGCTGATCAATTTAGATTTCAGTCAGTTGAAACTTGTGATAATTTGGGCAAGGGTATAATTAGTGGACAGTTATATAACCTCTAGAGCCCCCAAATCTCTGTCTGGAAAAGGTCATATATATTTATAATTCAGAATCGACCCTCTGAGTTAGAAACTTGCAATGGCTCGCACAATGTCGGCAAGATTCACTGTCTATAGGAGGACTTTGGATGGGTAATATCCTACATATTGGGAAACAAAGAAATTATAGCATCTGATCAGAAAACCATCAGCCTAAAGAGCATTTGGTGAAAAGATGAAGTTGGATCTTTGGCCATGTTATAAAAAGTAGTTCAAGATGCTCAAAGGTGATACTAGAAAGGCAAATGCAAAGAGTAACGTAGTGGGTCCTATCCAGTCTTCTTGGAAGAGTTAAAGAGGATGCCCCATCCAGTGTTATTTTCTACAGAGGACCTGGGTCGTCAGCAACCTGCTACATTCTGGGACACAAACACGGGTCATCATTTCAGCATATTGTGCGTTTTTCCCTTGAGCGCATGGTCACTGGGTGATGGGTTTCTGGTTATTAATCAGGCCTCTAGATGCAGGGGTATTCAGGGAAGGGGGTCCTGATCATGGTCACAAACATCTTTCTATTTGTTACAGATCTCCTAAGGAGAAAAATAAAATGTCATTTTGATTGACAGGTCAGCAGCCCTGAGCTGTTTCAATCACAGGGAACTACCTCTGCCTTGAGCGGTGTTTATGTTTGTTTAAATATTTTGCTCTAGTTGGGGAAAGTATTAATCGAGGAAACTATTACTAAGCAGAGAGTCAGATTTGTAAAGAATGAAATTATTTCAACATAATAAGCATGGGGCTCGGGTCCCAAGGGTTCTCCTCTGTACACTAAACACTCATGGATTTCACAGGGAGCCCTGGCAATGCAGGGAGTTGAGGGAAGGGGCCTCATTATTTTAGAAGTCCCGTGGTAAAAAGTCCAAGGCCCTCCAAAACCCAGCACAGTTTCCTGCCGTGGTGGAGGCATCTGGTGTTTTGATGGACAGCACATACCTCTCTGGAGAACCCACTCCACAGGATTTTCTCCTCATTGATGAAGAGCCTTTCTCCTTTCTTGGCATAGACGTTGTAATATCCGACTTCCTTAAACACAATGGAGCCATCCTCTGGGGAGAGGTGCCAGTTGATGATGGAATAGTTCCCCATCAAGTCACCACATTCATCAAAAGTCACCTGTTCCCCCATATTGTTGGTAAAGTTTAGGTGACGTAGGTGCTTCAGGACCTAAAGAGGAACAGAGACGAATATTCTGAGTATAAGCCACAGGGTTGCCACATATGGTTATGTAGGTTTTGCGCTGTGCAAGGACAGTAAACTATCTTCTAACAAAGTGGAAGGAACATGACTTGAGGAAGAGATACCTTTTTCTAATTTACACTAGGGTACTTGCATGTGTTAGCGGCAGCCCTGGTAAGCTAGGGGCTTTACGTGGTACTCACATTGTACCTGGGGAAGGAAATGCTTTCTTGAAATTAGGAAAGGAATAGGGATACATCTCATCAAAGGCCAAGACAAGGTTTCTGCAGGTGGTGCCCCAGGAGGAGTGGGTTTGTAAGCCAGAGCCCATTCTTAGCGTTTTCTGAGATGGGCTTTGGAGAAGGGGTGGAGGCACTAAAGACCTCCTACGAATTGCACCATCTTTCTCTGTACCACTGCTTCTGCTGAGGCATCTTGCCATCAACAATCACAGAGAGAGGAGTGGGAGGAAGAACTAAGGCTGTGAATGGAGTCCTATTGTAATAGTTATGGCCAATCCTTTATTCTGGCAGGGCTTTATGGGTCACAAAGCCCTTGTACAAAAAAAAGTAAAGTAATAATTACTAAACCTTCCTAGTCATTTTACTTCCTTTGAGGAACAATGCTAAATACTTTACATTCACTATCTAATCCAATTCTCACAACAAGTAGTACTATTATACCATTTTGTCGACGGGGAAGCTGAGGCACATAAAATAAATTATCTTTTCCAGGGACACACAGGTTGCAGAGGGTGCAAAGCCTGCACTCTGTTGGTTATGCTCTATGGCAGTATCGTCAGGCTCCTGGCTCTGCTTCCTGCATGCCCTTGACATGGGTCAAGAGGAGACAGTGGGCACTCAGCAGCTTATCTTTCATGCAGCACCTGCCCAGTGCCAGGGGTCAGCGAGGCACCAAGAAAGAGTGAGTCATAGGACAGCCTGTGAGTGCAGGGGTACTAACTTCCGCTGTACCTCAAATCAAATCTAGCTAACTACGGAAAGGAAAATACACTGTGACCAAGTAACTTTCATCCCAGCAATGCAAGGTTAGTTTAACATTTGATTACATTAACATGCTACACAACAGAAACCATATGATCATCTCCATAGACACAGAGAAAGTGTTTAAAACATCCAACCTCCATTCTGGATTAAAGCTCTCAGCAATCTAGGAATAAAAGGGGAATTCCTCAACCCTAGAAAGGGCATCTATGAAAAACCTACATTCACAACATCACACTTAATTGTGAAGGACGGCCTTCCCCCAAAGATCAGGAATAAGACAAGGGTGTCTGTTTCACTCTGGCTGTCCAGCATTGTGCTGGAGGTTCTAACCAGTGCAACTGGACTGGATCGGGCTGATTCAGACTGAAAACATAAAGGTCTAAGTTCTACACTCAAACAAAAACAAATAGGCAAACAAACCAACAAACCAACAAAAGAACTTTAAAATCAAGTGAAAAGACACAGGATCCACTTTTTAAAAAACTTACCATTTAGGATCATAAAAATTAAGGCTTTTATGCACTCAGTTGGAACTTAAACATATTTAAAAGCAAATTACTGAAAACTACAGTATGGGAATAAAGGGCCAACACAATTTTTCCATGTAAGCTATAACCATAATCTTTGTTCTTGTGTTCTGATTTAAAAATAAAAATAAACCTTCTAGATTAAAACAAAGAAACAAGCAAACAGTGAACTATTAACAAAATTTGTTTTAAAATGTGTTAAAAGATTTTACTTAAGACATATCAAAAGACATGGTACGGTAAACATATCAGAAGAGTTATGTTTTCATTGGACAAAATGTTAACTTTCTCTTCATAAAGAAAAAAGAGGAATTTTAATTTTTGGGGGGAAATATTTCCTTTGTGATCTTTTAAGAAAGCTACAGCTAAATATTGCATTTTGCATGTCATGTTTTGATTATGAGCATACATTTAATTTACAGTCCAGGGGTGTCCAACCTGTGGCCCACAGGCCTCATGTGGCTCAGGACAGCTATGAATGCAGCCCAACACAAAATCATAAATTTACTTAAAACATGAGATTTTTTTGTGATTACATGTCACAGCGTATTTAATGTGTGGCGCAAGACAACTCTTCTTCCAGTGTGGCCCAGAGACGCCAAAAGGTCGGACACTCCTGCAACATTCAAAACATGGAATAAACTGATTATAAAACTTCTACCACCTTGGTGAGGAAAAGGGAAGTTGGAGTCACCACAGTGCAATAATGTTTTAGTAACAGCTGAGAGCTGCCTGAAGAGAAGGGTAAGTCCAAAATATAACCGTGCTATCTAAGAATGATGATAGCAGTATGCCAGGAGATGGAGGGAGCAACACACAGCTGAAACAAAGGACTGGAAGTCTCTTAATACAGAGAGAGCACAGACTTATTCAATTAGCTATAATAAATTAATTCAGACTAACTGAATGAAGGACCAGCCTTTCTCCTCTTCCTCTTCCTCCCCCTCTCGCTCCCCTTTCCTTGCCTCTTCCTCTTCCTCTTCCTCCTACTCCTTCTTCTTTCAATAAAAAAGGTCAAAATAGGTTTAAAAAAGGTTCTTTTCTTCTTTTAGGTATACTTATTGGTGTGAATTAGGCTAATACATTGGTCCTGGTAAAGGTTCTTAGGAAACCTGTGTCAATTTTTAAAAATAGGAATTTAAATTTTAGTTGTTTCTTGACCTTTTATCTCAATAATCCTGTTTATACTCATATAATTTTTACCACAGTGGTGACTTCCATCAGTCATTCAGCTCATGGATAATGAAGAGGCCTATTTCAGCCCAAATTTACGAAGTCAGAATTATTACAGTTTTATTGTAGGAAAATTTTCTGCCAGCTTCTCCAAGACCATTTACCTTCTCCGTTTTCTATGTCTGTATCCATTCACTGTTCTTACCATCCACTTAACCCCAGTCTTCACTCAGTATCTGCCTTTGTCCCATTCTTTTCCTTTGGCTATTTGTTCATTCAACAAGTATTTATTGAGCAACAAATATGGGCCAAGCAGGCACTTATTTTAGGAATAACATCTACAGTAGTATTCAAGATAGACAAGTAAGTGTTTAAATACTCTGACTTGGTTAGCTGTGTCCACTCTCACTTATTTGCACACTGTACTTCTTTTTGTGTCTGTGTGTGAGTCAGAGTTCAGGACACTTGGTTTCCTCTGGTGAATGCCCAGGGCTTAAGGCTATAGACCAGGGTCTTCACTATGAAGCCATAAGCTGACCTGGCTCCCTTCTCAGCAGCTAGAGAGAATGTGCCCAGAGGGACAACTGGGCACAGTTCTTTTAACTGTCACCTTGGCCTCATCAGGGAACAGACCACCTGGGGCAGATGTTGCCTTTCTTACTGGCTAGACATATGACTTTGGGAAAATCATTCTGAGTCTTACTTTCCTCACCTACAAAAGAATAATACTCAAGACTAATATTTACTGGGCACTTAGTATACATAGGCAGTATCCTAAACACCTTATACGTATTAACCAATGTTACCTTCATAATAAATTTATAAGTTCCGTTATCACCATTTTTTTAGGTGAAGAAACTGAGGCACATTAAGCGACTTCCCAAGGTTATAAAGTTATTAGGTGGCAAGTGGAATTTAAATCCAGTTAATCTACTTCTAGGCTCCAAACTCTCAACAATTATTCTTTATACTACCTATTCAGGTATAGGAGTCGAATTAGATAGACTGTCTATTAAGTTATTTATCTCTAGTTACAATAGGTTAACTTGTGTAAAATTGAGGTTGAGAAAATGGACATACTCAAAAAATGGGAAGGGAGACACATGTAAAATGATCATGGCAACCCAAGAGGCCAACATCGGATTAGTGGTCAAACCGAATGACATCCAGATCTCCACAAAAGGTCTGTACTTTCCCACCCCAGGGACTTTCCATTGTTTTGTATTTTAAATCAACTTTATGGAGGTATAGTTCACACAGAATAAAATACACACCCATTTTAAGATCATAGTTCTGAGTTTTGGCAAATGTACATGCCTGTGTAACTGCCACTCCCACCGTCACTGAGGGCACCCTGAATGCCCCCGTCCAAGTCAGTCCCAGCGCCGCTTGCAGCCCTAGGCCACCACTGATCTGTCTTCTGTCATTAGAGGTAGAATGTCATGTAAATGGAACCATAAAGTATGAACTCTTTTTTTTTTTTTTTCTAGTCTGGATATTTTTTTCCTCCAAGGAACAGATCCTTTCTACAAATCCTATCCAGCCTTCAAGGCCCATCTTGAATGACATCTTTTATTTCCTTCTTTACTTCAAATCCCAACCTGAATAGTACTACAGTGTTTCATCTTCACAGCAGCTATATAGATAAAATCACATGAGTATGAATTTTTTGAGTCAAAAATTTGAACTTGTCCATTAATAATCAATTATTTATTTACTAAGTCACATGTCTAACTTATCTCATTAGACATCTTTAATATTTCTTTTGCCATGTTTACTTGCAAGTTTTGCATTTGAGCACCTAATTTCCTGCATAGTAACCTAGCATAATGGGGAAGGGGAGGATGGAAACCATTTGACCCTTAAAAACAATGGTAAGGAATCTTTAAATTGAGAGTTACTGACACATAGAAAAGCAATGCAAGTTACAAAAAATTTGAGATATTTCCCCCAGAGAACAATGTTCTTTTTAGAGTTTTAAAAGAAGAAACTAATAGCTTTGTTAAAAAAGGAAATATAAGAAATTATAAATCAATATAATATGCTTCCTAATTATTGTATTTGGGGGAAGAATATGAAGAAAAAAGAATAAATGGACTTCTGGCCAAGATGGAGGCATAGATAGATACATTTTGCCTCCTCAGACAACCTAAAGAAGGACAACAAATTTAAAAAACAACAACAACCAGAACTGCCAGAAAAATCAAACTGTATGGAAGTCCGGTAACCAAGGAGTTAAAGAAGAAACATTCATCCAGGCTGGTAGGAGGTGTGGAGATGAGCATCCAGGGATGAGAGGATGCGTGGCAAGGGGGTGTCTGGTGGTCCCACATTTGTGTTTGGATAAACCAGAAGGAACAACAGGGGAGAGAGACAGACTGAGCAACCCAGGGTTCCAGCATGGGAAAAGAAAGCCTCAAAACCTCTGGTTATGAAAATCACCTGGCTGGTGTAGCTCAGTGGATTAAGCGTCGGCCTCCAGTCAGGGCACATGCCTGGGTTGCGGGCCTGGTCCTCAGGAGGGGGCGTGAGAAAGGCAACCACACATTGATGTTTCTCTCCCTCTCTTTCTCCCTTCCATCCCCTCTGTCTAAAAATAAAATAAATAAAATCTTAAAAAAACATCTGTGGGGGTTGAGGCAGCAGGAGAAACTCCCAATCTCACCAGAGTGTTCATTGGAGAGATTCCCCAGGGTCCTAGATTGTACACAAACCCACACTCCTGGGAATCAGCACCAGAAGGGCCCAATTGCTTGTGGGTAGCGGGAGAAGTGACTGAAAGCCTGCGGAGAGCCGAGTGGCATTGTTCTCTCTCTGACCCCTCCCCCACATACAGCGCCACAACACAGCATTGCGAGTTGCCCTGTCCCAGTGAATACCTAAGGTTCCTCCCCTTACAACATAACAGGTGTGCTGAGATAAAGAAATACGGCCCAAATGAAAGAACAGATCAAAACTCCAAAAATAGAACTAAGCGAGGAAGAGATAGCTGACTTATCAGATGCAGAGTTCAAAACACTGGTAATCAGGATCCTTATAGAAATGGTTGCATATGGTCACAAAATAGAGGAAAAGGGAAAGGCTATACAAAGTGAAATAAAGAAAAATATACAGGGAGCCAACAGTGAAGGGAAGGAGACCCGGACTCAAATCAATGATCTGGAACAGAAGGAAGAAATAAACATTCAATCAGAACAGAATGAAGAAAAAGAATTCAAAAAAACGAGGAGAGGCTGAGGACCCTCTGGGTCAACTTTAAACATTCCACCATCTGAATCTTAGGGGTGCGAGAAGGAGAAGAGGAAGAGTAAGACATGGAAAATTTATTTGAAAAAATAGTGAAGGAAAACTTCCCCAATCTGGTGAAGAACATAGACTTCTAGGAAGTCCATGAAGTTTTGAGAGTCCCCAAGAAGTTGGACCCAAGGAAGCACACACCAAGGCACATCATAATTACATTACCCAAGATTAAAGATAAGGAAAGAATCTTCAAAGCAGCAAGAGAAAAGGAGACAGTTTCCTACAAAGAGTTCCCATAAGACTGTCAGCTGATTTCTCCAAAGAAACCTTCCAGGCAAGAAGGGGCTGGAAAGAAGTATTCAAAGTCATGATAGTCAATGACCTACATCCGAGATTACTCTATCAGCAAGGCGATCATTTAGAATGGAAGGGCAGATAAAATGCTTCCCAGGTAAGGTCAAGTTAAAGGAGTTCATCATCATCAAGCCCTTATTATAGGAAATGTTAAAGGGACTTATCTAAGAAAAAGAAGATCAAAATTATGAATGGTAAAATGACAACAAACTCACAACTATCAACAACTGATCCTAAAAAAATAAAAACAAAAACAAGCTAAGCAAACAAGTAGAACAGGAACAGAATCACAGCAATGGAGATCACATGGAGAGCTACCAGTGAGGAGGGGAGAGAATGGGGGAAAAGGCACAGGGACTGAGAAGCATAAATGGCAGGTACAAAATAGACAGGAGGAGGTTAAGTATAGTATAGAAAATGGAGAAGCCAAAGAACTTATATGTATGACTCATGGACATGAACTAAGGGTGGGGGGAAATGCTGGTGGGGGAGGGGTACAGGGCAGAGGGGAATAAAAAGGAGAAAAAAAAAGGGACAATTATAATAGCATAATCAATAAAATATAGTTAAAAAATGAAGGGGAAGAGAAAAGGAAAAAAGCTAATAAAATGACTTAAACATAGAAGATAAGATACAAACACAGAGACTGACAGTTTCACAAAGAACGCTAAACATTGAGGAAGACATGTAATAAAAGAGGTATAGCCCTGGCCCGGTAGCTCAGTTGGTTAGAGCATCATCTTGATCCATCCCTGGTCAGGGTACGCATAAGAATCAACCAATGAATGCATGAGTCAATAAATAAAAAAATTTTTTTAACAAAAGAGGTACAAAAATGTATAATATGCCCACACTTAGACGGTCACATATTATCTTATTATCTTTTAGGTGGTAATATTTCCATCTTGTGGCCTTTTAGGATATTTCCTCTAAGGATTTTGAAGTCAAACTATTGCTCAGTATAAGCATAAATGGGAATCACTGCTTGGCATGGGTCAATTGAATTAAACCAAAGACTAGGGAACACAAACCCTTACCATTCCACTCTTGTCTACAATTTCTACCTCTTAACGCACGGCATCACTTCTTAGCACAGAGTGCAAGTGGCTTGGGGTGCACGAAGCACCCCGTTCACATAGGTAAGGAGGAACAGTTCACACAGGTAAGGAACCTATTACTTCTTGCCCATTTCCTGTGCTAAGAGTGTAGGGAAAATCCCAGACCAATTCCCTTCTCTAACCACAGCCCTATTTTCTGGCTCCATCTCCTCCATCTCCTTTGGCTTTCACCCCAATTTACCTCCCCTCTCCCAACCCCCAACAGTACCAGCAATTTCTGAAAGATCAATTTTGTTTGGATTCTAATAATACCATGGTTCTGTCATCATGCATACCCATTTTTTGGTCTACTGAATGGTCTGTGTAAGGTAGAGGAAAGTAGGGAGCATATCTGGTGCACAATTATCCTGAGAGAAGGAAGAGGCAGTTCTGTACTGACTTACATGATGTTCCATTAAAAAATTTGATGGGTGTCTGACCCAGGATCTTCCAATCAGATCCTAGAATACCCTGGCCACAGTGTTTCTTTCAAGGTTGAACAGTTCTCTGCAAAGGACTCTAGGTAGTGTTGTCAGGTCAAATCAACTAGACTGCAACTTATTCACCCATTTATTCTACAGATATTCAGGTGTCAGGTGTTCTGGACACAGTGCTGAATAATACAAACATGGCTCCTGCTTTCACGAAGCTTAGAGTAATACGACAGAGGGCTCAGAGAGCGGAGATAGCTCGTGAGCAGTGTGAGGAGGGCTTCCGGGTCACTGTGGGGGTCAGGAGGAAATCGTGTGTGTATGCTTATAAATTACCTGTTAGTGTTAATTTTAAGGCATATGAGTTGGTTGATTGATTAGTTTTAGAGGGGGCAGAATGGTCAACAAAAGGAAACTGTAATTGACTTTACTATTTCAGCCAACTGAAGAGCTGTGGAAGCTTAAGCTGGGCATATAAATGGCAAAAATGAGGAAGAAAGAAAGGTCATAAAGTGTGTGTGTGGCTGTATGATTTGAAAAGACTTTTAGGAGAAAGTGAATTTTGAAAGAGTTAAAAGTTTGTGGTGGACAATGATAGAGGAGACAAACATTGATGGTTCTTTGGGTGTGGGATAGTGTCTAAGCAAAAGTTCTATGCCAAGAGTAATTAGAGTTTTGTGGGGAAGTGCGAGAAAGATTGGCTTATAAGGGAATTGAGAGAAGGTGGGGTGGAATCCCAGGCTGAGAGTCTTGGATTACATTGTATAGATTGTGTGGGTGATGGGTTTCCATGCAGGTCTTAACAATGAGTGTGAAGAATTGCTGGTTCATCTTCTGATACATGGCCAAGCTCTTAAATTCTGGAATGCCCTCCAACTGCCTGAGACTCAAAGGAGACTTACAGCAAGCAAGCACTCAGCACATTTTGGCTAAAACCTACATGTTATTCCTCCTTAGAGCTCTGACCTTATTTTCCTGTTTCCCCTCCTGGATGAATTGAGCCAGACTGTGGGTCAGTCAGGAGGGCACAGCTTTACCTGTATGAGGGTCAGCTGAGGTATCTGTATAGTGGGCACTTTATTTTGGCTGCTTCGCTTCTCTTTCCTCCTCCTTTTGGCAATAGCATCCTGAATTTAACTTGGGGAATCTGTTCCCTGCCTTACTCTCAGTCTATGTAGTTGGGGAGGGCTCCACACCTAGCTTCAGGGATGAATAGGTGGCCCTAGACTGGTCAGTCAATGTGAAGTGTGGGATTTTTACAGGAGAGTCTGGGAAGTAAAGAGAGCCTGGAAGTAAGGAGTTTATGAACCTAAACCTTCTGCAGAGGCTGAAAACTCTTAATCCTGAGGAATAAGTAACAGAGAGATGGAGATAAAAGCATCTATTGTCTTGGAAAGCTTCTGAGATTTTCAGTGTTATGAACTACTAATAATGTTCCTTCTTCTGTTTAAGCCAGTTGGTTCAGGTTTTCTATAGTGTGCAACTAGAAGTCCCTATGCTGACTATAATCTGACTCTTGACTTTTTTCTCTCCTATGTCCAAACTTTGACCTTGACCATCTGGATATTATTTTCTTGTCTGGGAGAGGATTCACTGAAGAGCAGAACTGTCAAATGACCCACTGGAAGCCTCTTTTCTCTTCAACCCCACCCTGGTTCTATAGGCTTTCACAGGCTGGGTTCCTTTTTCCACAGGACATGTAAAGGAGGAGAGAAAAGACAATAGTATTTACCAAAAGACCGTCCCTTTATTCCTTCTTCTTAAAACTCCACAACTTAGCCTCACCGCTGCTGAAGTCTCTTTGGTCTTTGACCTTCATTAGAGTTCCTCTTTCTTTGACAGGGTTGAGGGTGGGGGTTGGGCAAATGCAGGCAAGGAAGGAAGCTTTAAGGACCTGATAGAGATTAGAAACTTCAGGCAACAATGATACCTGAGTGAGATTTTTCCCACACTAGAACAACTGAGTACTTGCAGGTCCTGACTCATTCTGCCAAGTCTGGACAGTCACTCCTTAACACCTGAGAATCTCTAAAGTAACTGACACAGGTTGTACATTTTTTGTTTCTTGGTATCTTTTCCCAAGGGTCTATGGTGGTTGGGTTCTGTATACAAAGCTATTTTAGTTTTTTTTTTTTTTGCCTAATTGATTAATTAATTAGAGGCCTATTGAAATCTGACCATCATAATCACCACCTGTTTAGAGCTTAAAAAATGTACAGGTCATTTCATCTTCGCAAGAACCTAGTGGGGAAAGTAGACTTTACAGAAGAAGAAACCATCTTAGAGCAGCAGCAGCCTAAGGAGACGCAGCCAGTGAATGTGGGAGCTAGAGCTGAAGCTGGAGGTGGGGTCATTCAGCTCTAATTCAGGGACTCCCACCTGCCCCTCCTATCATTCAGTCTCTCCCCCAGTGAGCCTGGAACTGAGGAAAATATGAAAGGAGCGTAAAACATGATCTGATTTAAAAATCAAAGTACATTTATCTATCAGTGGAAACCGAGGTTGATTCCACATCTTGGCTATTGTAAATAATGCCACAATGAACATAAAGGTGCATATATCTTTTTGAATTAGTGTTTTTGTTTTTTTCAAATAAAGAAGATATAGTATATAATTATATCCTATGGAATATTACTCAGCAGTAAAAAAGAATGAAGCCCCGCCACCCGCAATAACATGGGTGACATAATACCCAGGTAGAGGGTCCTAGAGGGTATTATGCTAAGTGAACTAAGTCAGACAGAAAAAGACAAATATAGTACGGTTTCACTTATATGTGCAATGTTAAAAAACAAAACAAAACTCATACAAGCAAAAACAGACTCACAGACACAGCGATCAAACTGATGGTTGCCACAGGCGTGGCGGAGTGGAGGGATGGGAGAAAGGTGAAGAGGGATATAGAGGATTGCTGGGGTTAGTGTGGTGATCACATTGTAAGGTATATAAATGTCAAATCACTATATTGCATACCTGAAACTAATATGATATGGTATATAACTATACTTAGATAAAAATCAAATAAAACAAAAAATGAAAATCAAGATACATATGCAAGACATGGATGGCTACATAAGATGTGAGGCCAGGCTTTTAGCTTCAGAAGTTCCATAAAATGAGAAGATTATGATGTCTCTCTTACATGTTATTAAAAAAAATACAAATACTAGACTAAACTATAAAATGAGTGTTGGAATTCCACTTAAGTTCTGATTATTTTTACTGTAACTATTTTATGCTTCTTTTTGAAATATCCAATATTGAATATTTTAAGGCAAGTTTTTTCTGTGTCTTTGATTTGCTTGTGTCCTAAGCTTAGTTGGCCTGGTGGGTGGTCCAGCACGTTATAGTTTGAGTAACATAATGGCAAAGGAGGTGACTAAACACAGTAACACTAGTTTTATGCCTGTTAGTATATAGAAGATAATACATACAGATAATTGTTACTCACAAGGGAATAGTATCTTTAACTGCATTAGAAAAACATCCTCTACTCAGTATTAAATCTGTCCCAGGATATTAAAATATTTAATATATATTAAATATTTTTTAATATAAAAAGATATTAAAAATCTTTTAGGGTCCATATTCTAGAGATGTTCTGAACCACTAGGCTAAAGAACAGTTGAGCTAAGGCTTTAAGCAGATAATCAAATTAAATTACTACCAGTTGCTCAGAAGTCAGTTGCTCAGATGTTTGAAAGGGCAATTTGAATCCAAAGCTACATTTAGTGACTTTATTTTGATCTTGTCTTTTTGAGGTTACCGTTTAATCTGTCTTGCCTGAATCAGCCCAAATCTGCTTTATTACACAGAGAATTGCTATCTAAGTGAAGGATGTACCTGCCACGCCTCAACCTTCTTGATGTCAGCACAGGAACCATTGGTGAAGAGCCCTCTCCCAGGTAAGCAGGTATATATATCTTGCAGGGCATGAGCAATGGAGTAGACTGCTAAGTAGACATTGTAGGATATCCGTAAGTGTGTATAATCCATGTAAGGGGTCTCAACACTGCTGATGTTCTCATCCCCTGTACAGAGAGGTCGGAAGACAGTAGAACTGTTGCTTATCTGGCTACCACCTTCATCTTGACCTCTTAGGAAGGTGTCCATGGGTAAAGGTCCTTTAGCACCTTCTTGGAGGTGGCAGTTAAATGTTTCTTCCCAAAACTCCTTGGCAAAACCATTGTGGACAGACTTCCTGGGGTGGACTTTCTGCAAGAATTCCCGGAAACCTGGGATCTGCCCTGCCTTCAGAGCAAATCCGATGGTGCCTCCGACCACATGGAAGTACTCTGGCATGGCGATCAAAGAAGAGCTGGCCCAGGCCTCGCTGGCCAGCCAGATCCGGCCTGTGATATTGCGCCGAACAATCTCCTTGATGAGGGGTTCAAGGTCGGGGCCACTGGAGAAAACAACAATGACTTTGGCTGTGGAATTCTGGATTACCTCTACTACCTGCTGGATCTCTTCTTCATCAGAATACTGGGAGATGAGCTCGCTGAAGTCAATGCAGATGTCCCTCTCCTCAGCTTCTTCTCGGAACTTCTCGATCCCTGGCCGACCATAGTCATCATCAGCAGCAATGGTGCCCACCCAGTTCCAGCGGAAGTACTCAATAATGTCTGCCATCGCGGTGGCCTGGTGTTCATCATTGGGAATGGTCCGGAGGAAGGACTTGAATTGATTCTTATTGCTGAGGAGTCTGCTGGAGGAGGCATAACTGACCTGGAAAGAATGTAGAACACAGTGAATGAGTGCGGGAGGTGCTGTGTGAGCCTCAAGGTTGTGTGGAGGTGGCTTGTTGAGCATTTAGTAACATAATTTATCAAATGTGTCGTTCACTGCAGACACGATGAAAGGGTGAAGACAGCTAGAATCTGTTCCTTTCCAGAATGAATATCCAACCACCCGTCAATCTATCAGGAGCTTTCTAATTCCCAGTGGGTGGGTCTTTACAATTCTACCTTCAAACACAGGTCTGGCCATAAAGTCAGTCCAACAATAATAGGATCTATTTATTCTTTCAAGGAGAGTGTTTATACACTGTTCCATAGTTTCCCCTGACCTCCTCTGTACTGCCTCGTGGGTTATAATACACCCATGTACACATCCTCAGCCCACTGGGTCCTGGTTCTAATCTGAACATTTTAACTTCCCCTTTACTGTGATGAGCACTTTGTCCATGACTCACTTCTGGAAGGTATAGGTTCCCTTTGGGTTATGAGCCTAAATCTCTTCAGAAGAGCCCCAAGGGGTTCCCCTTTCCTAGTCTGCCTATTTTCTCTCTTCCCATCTGTTTCCAGTTTCCGGCTATTCACTCTCTTCAACAGGCCCCCCTTAACCCCGCCCTGCCTTCCCCACAGTACTTTAGATAAAAGTACTCTCAATTGCAGTCATTTCTAAGAACTGTTTATCTTTCAGGCTCAATTAGCCATTAGGTTTATGAGGCTCAATTCCCTTGCACCACAGTAATAATGGTATACATCATTAAATACATCCAGAAAAGCATCCTTTCCTCACTTGGCTTCTCAGTGAGTTCAATTGATAGGCTTTTGATGTGAGTCTCTAAAGCCTAGGGAGGCTGAAAAGGAACCCTGAAGGAGCGGCCTTGCTGTGTTTCACTTTCTCAGACATAGCCAGTTCTACATTTGAGCATGGGTGTGGGCCACCAAGGGAAGAAGGCTTCACCTTTGACAGTATAAGGTCATTTCCTGAAGAAGTATCTGAATATCATGTAAAGCATTTCTTAGTGCAGAGCTTCTCAATTTTTTTTTTTCCACATTGTGGCAAACATAGAAGTTGGGGTTAACGGAAGAGGCTGACCAACCCTGATGGGGGATACTCTGACCACCCTCAGCCCCACCTAGCCACCCCAAACTTTGAGGGGGTCAGTATCTTGGCAGGCTTTGGCCCCTCTGTGGCATTCCTATGTGTCCCAGCTCACTATTTAGGAAGTTCTGAGTTATTGAAACATTTCTTCTAAAGAGCAAAGCATTTTTGTATTTCACGGAATTTCTTCTAGGTAATAAGGGATGTTTAATATCACTTGTTCTCCAGTTATCTAGAGTGATTTTTAAACTTCCTAAGAATATGAAGTTAAAGAAATTTGAGGGAATGCCTTTTTCAATATTTATCAGCAATTGAAACAATTTCTATATTCAGTGTTTTGAAATGAAATTTTCCAATATGTTTCTTCTTATCAATGAATAGTTTCTATATCAGAAACATAAAATGCATTAATCTATGAAAGAACTGGGCCAACCTTGCTAAAGGACAGTCTTCTTCTTCTTTTTTTTTTTGGTAAGAGCTTTGAATTTGGAAGTTATAATATGAACTTGACAATTTTTTTCTTTGATCAGGATAAGCCCTTTCTTGCTCTACTATGGAAGTTAATGAGGTAGGTAGTTAGATGAAATAATTTGTTGAGATGTTATTGTTTTTGAGAAAACTCTATTTGTAGGCCCAACCAATAGGCTCCTGAATCAGGTTTCTGCAGATGAGAAACCTAATTGGGCATTTTGTAAATCCATCCATTATTACTTACTTCTTGCTTTTCTGAAAACTGGGCCAAAAATGATTTTAAAGGAATAAAAATAAAAAACAAAAAAATCCCCCCATGTGTATGTTTCTCTTAAAGAATTCATTCATAACATTTGTCCAGTTTGGGGGTACACACCACTTTGTACCCCTCCCCCTATTAAGCCCTTAAAAACATACAAAAATTTTTTTTAATTGTGAAAGGGAACAGTTTCATGGGTGATTCAGAAAACGGTTCTAACCACAGCTTATGGTTAGAATCGTTTAGCTGGTCTGCTTGTTTCATCCACTTGGTGGCGTGAGTGGCATAGAAATACCACTGACCCCACTGCAGAGCGTTGGTTCCCAGCACTGCTGCACATTAGAATTGCCTTGGACAAGTAAATAAAAAACATTTATTACATAGAAAAACAAAAACGAATGGCCTTGGGAGCTTTCAAAACTCCTAATGCTCAAATTGCATCTCATATCAATGAAACCAGGATCTCTGGGGAATAAGACCCAGGCACCAGTGTTCTTAGAGCTGCCCAAGTGCTTCCAACATGCAGCCTCTGCAGAGAGCCGTTGCTGTAGATACACAGATATCTATGCGGTGACAGACTGAGTGTGGTGATCACATTGTAAGGTATATAAATGTAGAACCTCCATATCGTGTATCTGAAACTAATATAATATTGTATAGCAACTATACTTAAATAACAATAAAATAAAATAAAACAAAAAATTAAAATCAAGGTACATATGCAAGACATGAATGACTATGTAAGATGTAAGTGAGGGCAGGCTTTTATCTTCCGAAGTTCTATACAATGAAAAGATTATGACGTTTCTCTTATGCCTAATTAAAAAATACAAAACTAAACTATAACATGAATGTTGGAATTCCACTTGAGTTCTGATTACTTTCTGTTGTAATGGTTTCTGTTACTGATAATCATTCTAGTCTTCTTAGAACTTGTAAAATTTAAATTCAATTCAATATTATCTTTCATTCAAAGCACAAAAAGTTAAAATCTTCTCCTTCATGTTCTCTCTTGATAATGACATCTTATACCTGTTAACCATGGGATAACGACAATCTACTTTAACTGTGTATTGAAAATAATGCTGCACAACATGCCAAATTTACAAAATGCATATTTGCATCTTGCCCAACACATTCACTGATGTGGGCTTTGTTAGACCATTTTAGCACAAAAGTTACAGAGCCAGGGCTTCCCCGTGGGAAACACCTTTGATTCCCTGAAGTAAGGATTCGGGAAATGATGACCAGGCTTTCTCAGTTGTCACATGTATATGAGGGGGTGATGGCTCTCGCCAAGCAAACAAAGACCTCACAACAGAGAAATACGAACTTATCAAGGGTACTTTATTAATTTTAAATCTTAGGCATGGAAAAAATAAATTTCAATTTGATTTATTAAATGTGATTTATAATTTAATTAAAAAATTGATATAAGGAATGTATCACAATTGAGCTGATTCTCCCATCCATGGACATTTAGGTTGTTTCCAATTATTCACTATTATAAAGTGATGTCATAGATCTATAAATAATAACATGAAAAAAGCTTTGCTCTGTAGTGTTAAGGGGGAAAAAATCAGGTTGTAAAATGGCATTTAGAGATTGCTGGGGTTTTTTGGGGTAAAAAATCATGCAGCTTTGAACGAATGTTTATAAAAGCATTTGCTTCAGTGAATGTGCAATTCACTGCAAATGCAGACATCTGTCTCCCCACCTAGGCTAAGTTCCTGCCGGGCGGAGGATGCTTCTTCATATACGCTCTATAAATAGTTGTTGAATGAAATAGAATGTTTTCTATTTCTAGAATGTGCAACATAGTAACCAAGTTCCTGTTTTGTGAGAAAATATGTTTTGCTTCCCTCTGAGCTAAATTTTCAACCAGAGGGTGGCTAGACAGAGATGTTTAAGGGAATAGGATTGGGGACACACTTGGGGTTTCAAAGAATGAATTTACATCATATGGTCTCATTCTTTTTAGTAAAGGCGGAAAACATTTCATTTGTTAAAGGAATAGAGTGGAAAATAAAGTACTGAACACTTTGGGGAAAAAGGTTGTATGCAAGGTATAAAAATAAATAAATAAAAGGTATATACAAAGTTTTATATAAGGTATATGTAAATGAATTTTTGAGGAGTTGTGACGGTCTAGCTGATGTTGACATTGGGGGTCTCAGAAATCCCAAATGGTCATGATCCAGTGTCCCGACTAATTAAAAGTTCTTTCGTGCCTGTGTAAAGCCAAAGGGAGGAAAAGAGCAAGCTCTTTGGACACTGGGCATGGCAGTCCTCTAAGCCTGGTTCTCCTGACCCCGGCCCACATCGCCCTGCCTAGAAGGCCCGGGTACCTGGGGAATGTAGAAGAGCCCCAGCAGGTTCGCCACTGCCGTGGAGATGCCGGAGCCAGTTGCACCCACCACAGCAATAGTGGAGGGGATGTGCTGTGAGCAGTTGCAGAACTCATCAAGGTTCAAAGAATCAATTTTGTTCTGGGCCACAAAACTCAGGGTGGCCTCCAGGGCTTTAGAAACGGTGTTGCAAGTGTCGAATATCCTGTATCCCAGCGTCATGTTGGGAAGAAGGACTGGGCTGCTGTTTATTTCCTCTATGGCAAATATCATGGCTTGTAACCAGCGAAACCCTCGGAAGTTATATCTGGAAGAAAGAAGAAATGGAAGACAATGGAAGCCTTCTGGTCACCTACTTTAAAGTAAGGATTGGGCAAAGCTGGGTTGGAATTGCGGCTGTTACTTTCTGGTTTCATGACAGTGTGTTCTTTGAGACTCAGGGTCCTCTCTGTAAATGGAGATGGCACCTCCTTCATAGAGTGGCTGCAAACAGGAGATAATTATGCAAAATTCTCAGCATGGTACGTCACAGAGTTAGGGAGAAATAAGAATGAAGACTGTTAATAGTAACAGAATGAATAATTTGTACCTGCCTCATTCAGCAAAGAATTTGAATTAGCTGATGTGAGGTACTTTAGTACATACAGAGATTTAAAAAGAAAAAGGACTAGGGAAAATAAAAGTACACTAGAATTTTAACATGTGAGAGCCCAGGCATAACCTCAGATTTGCAAAGTCACAAATTTGGACCATGACAGTCCTACAGGTCAAAGGGGAAAGGGAAATGAGTAATCTCATCTTTGTAAACAAACAAATATTATGCACAGAAAGACTGTTCACAAACAGTCTTATTTCTGGGTGGTGGAATATGAGTTTTAAAATTGTGCTCTTTTGGTTTATTTATACTTTCTAGTTTAAAAAATGAGCATGGATTGCTTTTTAAAGAACATTGTTTTAAATAAAAATCAAGCAAATTAACACAGAGCAATAGGGTCCGTGACATAGTTTTACTGTCCGAAGACTTGGCTCAGAGTGAGGGCTCGATAAACATGCTGAATCAGTACCATCGGAGCCAGAGCAACTCCGCGAGGTTCTCCCTTTGCATCCTGGGCTGTCCTACTTGAACTCAGTGACAGCAGGTGAGAAATACAATCTGTTCTACCCGGTTCTGTCGTTTACGGTCCTAATGGCCCTGATCAAACTTCTAATGTGATGTTTTCTCTTGGTCGTTTTCTTTATGTTTCTGTTATTTAATTATTTGTTTAAAACCTGCAAAGTTATTAAGAGATATTATGGAATTTCTTACTACATAAGACACCTATATTGCTAAACTAATTTTGTTATCTTTGTTTAATATAATTAAAAATACATATTATTTAAGGTCAAGCTTTCCATCTTAAGTATATATGTGGTGCATGCACAACTCTGTCCAGCAGGTATGACAAAGAGGGTACTTGTCGCATGGGTTCTCTGAAGGACATAATCGGGATCAGTGAAATTCTGTACTTAGTTTTTCTGCATTCGTAAGAAAAATGTGAAAATGTGATCTAATTTGTGAGCTCTCATTAGAACTTAAACAGAAATGTAGCTTCATTAGAACAATCCTACTTTTAACTTTCATTTCCCAGCTAGGAGGAAGACCAAGGAACAGTGTTGGATCAGTTTTGGAAATTGCAAATCTCAAAAAGAAAGTGTTATTCTCTTTTAGAAGATGGGTCAAGACTTGGGGTGCAGTAATGGTCTCTGATGTCTAGATTAAGACAGGTGATAGAGAGCCCAGTGGACTCTGTGAATCCTCTTTGAGGGAATTGTGCCTGGTTTTAGATGCCTGCCATATTCTAGAAGACTCATAATGAATTAGGGAGCAACAAATGGAGGGCTAATAGAATGGTGAGGGATCTGGAAATCATGTCATGAAATAATTGTTTAGAAAACTGAAACTGGTCTGGAAAAGAAATGATTCAAGGGGATAAGTTAGCTGTCTTTAAATGGATGAAGAGAGTCCAGTCGAATTAGATGGATTCTGTGTTTCTCCATCTATGTTAGCAGAGGAATTTTAGCTTTCTAGAAGAAAGGCTTTCTAATGGGAGTGCTTCCAAAATGCTGTGGACTTCATTTTGAAGATGCCTGGGTCATGCCAATCACTTAGATTTTCTTTAATTATAAATCCTTAAAAAAAATAAGAGTGACGCAGCCAACACTCAGCTATTACAGACCACTGGGGCACTTAAGGTCAATGGGAGATAGTACTACTCAGGTTTGCTAGACCTACAATAAATTTCCACCCAGGTACGTAGGCTCCCGTTAAGCAACACTGCTGCCAGGTGAACAATGACAACTCGGTTACCAAGTGACCGGACACATCGTATGTTCCAACAGGCTATGGATTTTTCTACTCAGTATCGTTGACATTTTACTTTAGGAAAAAATTTCTTTAAAAAGTCAGGGGTGGGGGAATAATAAGTTTCAGAATGATTTCAAATCACCAGTTTTGAAAAGGGAGAACCAAATTTTAAAAAATTCTTTTAGGTATGGTATGGCTTTACTCCATCCACCCAGAAGAAGAGGCTCTTTGACTTGGCTCCTTTCCTTACCTAATACATTCCACAGACTCTGGCCTTGACTTTAGATCTTGATCTTTGGCGGCTACTCCAAAATGAATAGGAAAGAGCCCCCCAAGGATTATGTCCCCTTTCTTCTGGGCTCGCTGGTCAGGCCCATAGGCAGAAGTGCACCAGGTAAATGCCAAGAGGATGAAATAGCAGCTATAAAGGGCCATAGTTCTGCTTTCTCTCCAGGGAGAGACAAGAAGTGCTGGAGGTCTGGGGGCCCCAAGAACGTTTCCCCTTGGTGTAGTTCACTCCCTGTGGTGGGGGCACATGTCTACGGAGTCATTAATGACAGAATGGAAGTCGTGGTGTTTGAATTCCCATGTTTGCCTTCTTCATTGCAGACTAGCGAGGTGGATGGCTCTTGAGTCTTTGGGTGTCACATCATGTAGAGACTGTGATGCTTTCTAAAAGTAAAGAGAGACAAGATGAATTCAATTAAGCCTAAATCCCATCTTGTTTTGATGACTGCAAGAGGAGGCTCAGGATTTCTATTTAGAGAGGCCGAAGGGTAGCAGGTGGGGAAGGCTCGGCTCAGAGTCTCATTTTCATAGCACTTCATGTAAGATATAGAAAATTTTAATTGCTCATATGGGAGAAGGACTGCGTTCTGCTGTAAAGGCCACATTTTAATGAGGCCACTGATAAGCTAAGACCTCCACTGAAGTTGCCACTGGATTTTAATCCATTTATTCTTCTGTGTAAATAGTAGATAGAACTGGCAATTTCTTGTAGAACAGTGATATTAATTATACTTTATTCAGCAATATGTTCTTATAGAATATATAGAATAAGTCATATTTAAGTTTAAATATGACTTTAAATTAAACAAAAACGTCAGAAAAGGCCACATATTCTTTCTTTATTACGGTAGCCTTCCCCTCCCCACACCGCCTTTTTTGTGCCTCCCCTTCACAGATCTCTGATTATAATTTGTAATGTGATACTCCATAAACCTTTGAAGAATAAGTTTTGAAAAGGACTCATTTAAACTAAGGGTCAGGTTATGTTCTATAAAGCTCAACAGCTGGACCTAGGGAAAAGTCCTTCTGCTTTGGCATGGCTCTCCTAGTAGGAACGTGCTCCTCTTCCCACTGTACACTCTGCGTCATCCACTCTATGGGTTGATTTACAATTGCATTGTCGATGTCGGCTAACTACACAGCCTCTCCGGAGTTTCAGGCCCAAGCCTCCAACCATCAACTGGACAGCGCCACTTGAATGTCCCGCAGGTGCTTCCAACTTGACAGGCTCTAAACTCACCTTCCTCCCAAGCTTGTCCTTCCCTCACCATTTTCTCTCTCAGCAAATGATGTGCCATCCACAAAGACACAAAATAAGAAGTCATCCTTGCCTCCTCTCTCTTCTCATCATTGTCCTTCATATTCAAGCAAGCACCAAGTATTGTAGATTCTACTTCCTAAATCTCTCTGCAATCCATCCATTCCTTTCCATTTCCAAGGTCATCTGAAGTCCACCAACATTTCTTACCTGGATTTCCACAACTACTTCTTAACTAATCTTCCCTTCTATAGTTTTGTCCCTCGGAAATCCACCATTGCAAGTCTTTGGATGCCATGGAACAAGTGGTTTGGAGCATAGTCTCTGGAGTTTAACCTGGCTTTGAATCACAGTTCTACTATTTCCTAACATATGGCTCTGGGCAACTCACTTAACCTCTGTGATCTCGATAAAATAATGCGTGGAGATCATTAGCGCAGCTTAAAGGGCAAATCACAGAAAACGCCAGCTGTGTGAATACCTTCCCAACCCCACTCTTGCGAGTCTTCCCTTTGAACTCCACATTCCAGCCGTAGTGAACTTTCTTCAGATTCTTAAATATACCAGGCTTCTTTTAAATCCCCCAGACCTCATACATGCTGCTACCCCTCTTGGTCCCTCTGGCCTAAACTTTGGAAAATATTGGCTTATCTTTCAGGTTTCAGATGCCCGTAACTTTGGAGCATTGGCTGAGGGGTAGCAGGTGGGGAAGGCATGGCAAATTGTGGGGTCTTTGAATAAATGGAGAAAGAACTCTGGGACAGACACAGCCCTGGGCCAAGGTGAACCTTCTGCCTGGGGAGTGGAACACAGACTGGATTCCACCTGTGCCAACACCTCAGTTGTGCACTAAGCAACTTATAGGACTCTTCAAGGAGACCTTCCCTGAACCCTCAGTCCAGGTTGGTCTGCCTGTTATGCGTTTTACATCTTGGATCTTGGAATTCCCTTGAAAGATTCATTACATTTATTATAATTATATGCATAAATGTCTGACCCCAGGACCCACACTCCTAATCATTGTCATAGGTTCCCCCTTGCCTCTTAAGATCCCCATCCCCTCCAACAGCCATTCTAGAACAGGGTACTGAGCCCCATGTGGACGGAGCACCCAGCGGGTACTTAACATTCAGGGAATTGCCTCCAGTAGTGCCTGAACGCCCATGACCGTCCTAGTTCTCTAACTCCTGTTCTGCCTTTAGGTTTTTTGGCTTCATTCCTTGAACCTTGGTCATCTATTCAGCCACACATTTAATAAGTACTTGCACTAAGGCCTGGGAATCTAAGGTAAGAAACACATGTGTGCTCCCTGCCCTCAGGAACTCCCAGACCAGGAGCAGCCACACAGGTGTGGAAGATCACAATTTACCTCAAGAGCAGAAGTAACAAAAAATATTATAACTTTGTTTTCAATGACTAAATTCAACTTTTTCTCCCAGCATTTAGCACAGTATGTGAAATAGTAATTGCTGAATAAATGTTTGTATGAGTGCATTTTTAAAAAGTACTTTGGAAAGAGACAAAAACTAACATTTATTGAACCAGTCATCAGGCCAGGTCCTTTAAACATTCAATGTTTTTGAAACTCCACAACTGTGGAGGGGGCAATACCAACTCTACTATCTAGTTGGGGGAATAGAGTCTCCAAATAGACAGCTTACTCAAGTGACAAGTTTTGGCATTTGAATTACAAATGCCTCAAGAACTCAGCATTTTAAGGAGTCCTGTGTACTGTACTTAATTCGGAATGGGAACATTATAACTGGCTAGGGTAAGTCACAAAGACCTGTTAGTTTTTTCCTACAAAACATTAACTACTTAGAGAAGTTTATTAACTTCATTAGTCCATTTAAGAGAAAATTCATGGCAAGAAGTAATAGATGAAGGAGAGATTTCAGGTCAATTTGCAGTAGTTAACTCCACCAGTCTAATGTAGTCTCTAAAGCACACTTTTTAGTCCAATAACTAGGGTACAATTTGCTTTCAAAGCTGAGAATCATTCCAGATCCTCCCTCTCTTTTTCCTCCAATATCCAATCCCTTTGTCCTGTCGATTCTATCATCTCTTTCCACTCTGTCTTCCTCCACCCATTCCTTTTGTCGTTGCACCACCCCACCCCAAATTCCTTGTTGCAAAAATTTTTTTTCTTTCTGCTTCACTCCCCCCATCTCCTAGATATGGACAACCAGAGCAGTACCAAGTGTGACTATAACACAGTGGATTAACAATTGGAGTTCATCATTGTCAGCTCAGCCTGCAATAGTTAGAATACAATTCTTGAATAATCACTAACACTTCAGTTGTAGTATCTGCGATAATATGTGTGACACTATACTATATGTTGCTATATGATACAATACTAACTGTACTCCTCATACCTATGCTCCTTTTGTGTCACAGTAGAATAGTTTTTAGTTGGACAAGTGGTTGTTCAAAATAAAAAGACTACTTTCCTCAACTTCTTTTATAATTACATGTGGTCATAGGACTAAGTTTTGGCCAATGGGATGTCAGTTGAAGTGCCCTGTAGGCAGCTTCCAGGAAACTTTGCTTAAGAGAGAGTTGGTGTTTGTTGTTTGTCCCTTCATCCCCCTTCCCTCCAGTCTGCTGCATGGGGGCGAATGTGACCACTGGGGCCCATCCTGCACTGTGAGCCGTATCCTAGGGAATGGTGGTGCCATGAGGTGAGGATTTCATGGAGCAGAACCTCCATAGCAGGCTGTTCTTGGACTTTTACACAACAGAGGGAAAAAAGCTTCTAGCCAGTTTAAGCCATTGTTATTATATTTTTTCTTACTGAGACTATATTAACCATATCTATCCAAGAGTCACAAATAAACTCATTTGTTCTCCTTACTATAAGCTTTTTTCATTTAGACCATATATAGTCATATTTGCCTTCCTGGAAAAAAGAGTATTGTAAATACAAGCTAAAGCTTTATTTGTTCTTTATCTCAGTGGCAGGTACATTTAGAAGAAGAAATGACCCGTGGACCAGGTGGTTTTATGTTTAGAAGGTCCTTGAAATCGTGGAGTGTTTCAGTACTGACAGATGATTGATTTAGCATTGAGTTCCCCATCCGAGAGACATGGCATAGAAGGTCAAGGCAGACTGGTCCGTGGTTCCATAGGTTTGTGAATTTGTAAATTGATACAATTATTTATTTATTCATTCAAAAAACATTTATTGAGCTTCTCTATGTGCTAGACACCAGGGAGTGTAAGGCATTCAGGGAAAAAGTTGAGATTGTTATCTTCAAGGTGCTCACGACTTAAAAGGAGACAGAAAGATGTATTATAATTACAGTGATGCAAATGCTAAAAAGAAACTTGTACTAGGTGTCAAGGGAGCACAGAAAGAAGAGTGATGTTCTTTCTAGTGGCTGCCAGGAGCGAGAATTAATTCAAATAGGGACTGGAACCTTCCTGAGAGTAGGGCCTGTCTCTTCTTCATCTTTGTAGCCTGAAACCAAGCACTGAGCCCGGAACTTAATAGGTGCTCTACAAATAATTACTGAATGAATGGGTGAATGAATGAATGAACCAATGACGCAGAATAAACTAGAAGCTGGTTGAGCAATTCTAGGACAGAAAAGAGAAGGGGTCACCCCACAAGACTGAAGGTTCCTGAAGGCGGGGGCTTCATCATGATCCCAGTTGCACCCCCATCATTGAACAAGGAACCTGGTACTGAATGAATGTTCAAAAAATATCTGTTTAACTTGCATTTGTTCAACAAGTTGGATGGCTCATTCAAGTTCCGGAGCTGAGGACAAATTAACAGAGGATGCAAGGCAGGGTTAGAGCAAACACTGCAACATTTCGATTTTCATCAAAATGAAAACCATCCTGGACTTTAAATTTTCTGGCAATTGTATAATTCTAGGGCAGAATGATTTTGCCCACATTCAACGACAGAAAAAATGAGGCATAGACCTTTGGAACATAAAACCACTCAGTAAATTAGAGGCACAGCAGGCTCAAAAGCTATAATTTCTCAATTCTTAGATTGCAGAAATAAAAATTCTAGGTTGCCTGGAAAAAAGGTGATTGTGAAACCAAAATTTACTTTTACTTTCCATAGAGGTTATTTACCTTCTTAGGGGGACTATACTGATTTATCCCTGGTTGATTGTACTGTATCTTTGCCTTCCTTTCTCACACTCATCACAAACAGTGAGGTATGTAGCCACTGTTGTAGAAAGGTGAACCGTGTATGTTTTAATGAGGGTGGACATGGAAAGCCCTGAGAAAGTTCAACCAAAAATCTGTGTACCCGGCTACCTGGCTCTAATTACAACTTTTTTTCACCTCTTGCTGGGCACATATCCACACTGTGGGTTTTCATGCACACCTGGTGCACATTTGCCGAAGAGTTAGGGACATCTTGTTTAAAATAAGGGTTCTCTTTCAGCACCCCGGAGGGGGGAAGGCAGACACAAACTTCTAGTCACACTCGACTGCCTCCCTCCAGGCCAACTTGCCGTGCCCCGCAGCTGCTCGGGTGTGCCCTCCGTCTCCCTGACAACAGGTGTGACTTTTGGAGAGTCCATGCCTCATTTAGCCCCGGTAATGGCTTAATTGAGTCGGAAAAATGCAAGGACAGGAGCGTGATAAAAACCAGCTGAGCTGGGTTCCTGTTAGTCTGGAAAAAGCTGTCAAGGAAGAGAGGAGAAAGGATGAACCATGGTGGGAGAAGTGGGACGGGGCGCCCAGCAAAGTGGGGGAGAAACAGACAAGACCAAGCAAATAAGGAAGATAAACAGGAGAGGAAACAAACACTCGTGAATGACGTACTATGAGCTCCTTGAGGACGGAGCCTGGTCCGTCTCATTCGTGGCCTGGAATGCAGAGGGGCTCCCTAAATAAGTGAATGAGTGCATGTGTGGAGTGTGAAGACAGGACAAACCATCTCAGAGGAGTCTATGATGCTAGCACAAGGAGAAGGAGAAAGAGAAGGAATAAAGAAACAGAATGGGATTTGAGGGGTGGGGATAAAAACTCAAGGTTTAAAAATGACGAGAAATGCTCCAGAATCTTGTGAGCTGAGATGCACGCTGGCTTCAGGCTTTGATGTGGCCAATGCCTGTGTTCCCCGACAGGACCGAGTGAGCTCCTGGGGACTCAGGCCATGAGTTAAGAAGATTGTTGTCCTGAAACATTTCCCTTAAATAAGTTCTGCTGATGGATGTGTTCACACCCACAGGCTTATTGAAATGGTTCAGATGAAAAGCACAGACATGCAAGTCATGTTGTCATAAAGAGAAATGCCAGCGCTTCAGGTCCTACAGGAAAGACATATTTCTGTGGAATAATGTCCTGGTGTTGCCTTTCAAATTCACCAAGGAGCCCTGGCTACCCAGGGTGGTGTCTTTTCAGTCAGGTATGCCAAAATGTGCCACTGCAAAGTGTTCCGGGGATAAACTAAATTTGGGAATTGATGCCTACCCTGTACCACAAGGGCACATTCGCCTCCTAAAGGCTCTGAGCAGTCCTGTGTGAAGTCCTGCTTAACTCTAACCTGCTCATTCCCAGATTTATTTTGGCATCGAACACTTTAGTCCCCTCCCCACCCCTACTCAGCAAAGGACACTTGTTACAATGCTGTGAAACATAGGCTTGGGGAATGCTGACCTAGTGGAAAGCATATAATCCCTCACCTGAGCCCCTCCCGGTCTCTTTGGATGCACTTTTGAATGGCGAGATACATCTGCCTCAGGTTTGAAATTCCAAAGGGTGGTACTGGAAAGGAGGAAGGACTGAGGTGAGGTAGGTGAATGCTGATGCGTACTCCAGTCATTCTCTGGTCTTGGGCATCTATTCCCACTTTCTTCTTAACAAGCTTGCACACTGAGCCTCTCTCCCTTGTACTTACAGCAACCCTGGCCTTGTAGTGTCCCCCTGCAACTACCAGTAGAGCATGCAGTGGTGTACAAACAAATGAACAACACCGAAGGAAACAGCACCTTAATTTGTACTGTTCGCTGCACGCTCCCACCATGGTAGATTTCCAGCTACCATAGTTTAACAACCGGCTTGTAAAAATCCCTGATACTTAACCATTGGCCCTTGTGCACCGGAGGAAGCCTGCTTGCACCAGCATACCACTGGGACTATCTCTAAGCAAGCAGGAATACTGTTCCTTGGAAAAATTGGCCCAGATTATTTTATAGGCATTATGAATCTTCTATCTCCTGTTCCCTCTCAGCCCTGACTGCTAGGAAAGTGCAAGCCAAATTGGTGGCACAGCTCTAGCTAAGATGGACACCAAAAGGGTGCATTGTTGTGCTTTAATATTTCTCATAGTATTACTTTTTCTTCCTGCTCTTATTTTACCCCAATTTCCTCACCTTATTAAATCCTCCATTTTTGTAAATAATGACAGGGTATAAATACGAAAACAAACAAATACATAAATCTGGAATGTTACTGAGGGCAATAAGAAGTGTCCCCAGGAAAACTTCCTGTGTAATTAGGAGGAAGGTGCCTGGGAAAGTTGTTCCTTGCCTCCTTAATGGAGTGGGTGGATTTGAGAAGACTGTGTTGGAACATCGGGTCATCAATCTGAAATACAGGACTTTAGAGGTAGAAGGGAACTGGAAAGTTTATCTGGCTCACACTGAAACCTTCTGACTCAACAATGTTTGCATCATGGTGGTCAAGCTCATTATGTGTAGGTGCTGGCATTCAGAACTCATTGAAAAAACTGAGTGAGGTTTAGTGATAAAAAGGAAGTCATTTTAAAATTTTTTTCTGACTTGTCAGTGCTCCCTAGTGAGTCTCAATAACATCATTTTAGGTCTTCAGAAGACTAGGCTTACTTTCAATTATAGCATAAAATCTATTATGGAAATTCTTGAACTTTTCATTGGACCTCAGGTGTCCAAAACTGAATTAATCATAGTCCTTGGTTGGTGACATCCTCCATCATTGATCCATGCCTGGTCCACTTTTTTTTCTTTATTGTTATTTTTATTTATTTATTTTTCCTGTTCTTATATCTTTCCCATTTTTTTTTATCAGAGTTTTGGTCCTTTTCCCCTCAAATTTTAAGGGTTCTTTATATATGATAAATATTAGCCCATTGCTGCAAATGTTTTCTTTTAGTTTGGCAGTTCTTTGTCTTTACTGTGCAATTTAAAAATAATATTATGTAACCAAATTAATGAATTATTTCTTTTATTGCCCTTGGATTTTGAGTCAGTGTTAGAAAGCTTCACCCTATACTAAATTTATAGAGAAATTCATTATATTTTTTCTAGCTTATTTATTATATGTTTTCACTTTTTGTATATTTTATCGAGTATGCTATTACAGTTGTCCCATTTTTTCCCTGCTTTATCCTCTCTGCCCTGCATTATTACATTTTTTTCTATCTATTTTTTTTTTACACCTGATCAGTGCGGAATTTACTTATGTGTGTGGTGTGAGATATGGATCTAATTTTATCTTTTTCCCAAGTGACTGTCTAGTTGTGCCAGCAACGTTCATTAAAAAGCACATCTTTGCTTCTGCGATGCCATTTTTATTATTTCCAAATTTATTTAGATCTAGCTCATAACCTTCTATTCCACTCTGCTGGTCTGTCTGTCTACTCCTGTGGCAGTAGCACCCTGTTTTAATTATGGAGACTTGCAGTATGGTTTAATACCTGGTAGGACTAGTTCACATTTGTGGTTTTTATTTCTTAGTGTGTTCCTGGCTATTCCTGCATGTTTATTTTTCTTTATGAACTTCAGCATCGACTTGACTAGTTCCATAAAAAGAAGCTTAGAGATATTTTTATCGGAATTTTGTTACATTGACATCTGTATGATGTTGAGTTGTCCTATTTGAAAACAGGGGTACCTTTCCTTTTGTTCAGAAATAATTTCGTATGTTTCAACAGTGTTTCCTCTTAGAGATTTTGCACATTTTTGTTGTTTATTACTAAGTAATTATTATTATTTTTTGCTATTATACGTGGGGCTTTCTTTACCATTATGTCCTCTACCTGATTATTGTTTCTGTCTATTCTGTATTGCATGGTAATTATATGAGGAGGGACCCCCAAAAACCCAGAATTATCTTCTGGAGGGTGGGCGCCTTGTAGTACAGGCTTCCCCCACTAGATGAGTGTTCTGGGGGCCCATCTGTATCAGTGTACCACAGGCATTGCTGTGAGAGGCTGTGTTCAGCTTCAGTGAATTTTTTTTTGAAGACTCTTAACGTGTTTGTCAACTTCACGGTGGGTGATTTATTATGAATGCACCTGCCCACATTACACTGAGCATTCAGCAGATTTTGACCAAAAGTGGCAAGACCCCCATGCCCTACCCTCCCTATTCACCCAATCTCGCCCCACACAACATTTTTTGTTTCCCTAGATGAAAAAAGTCCTTAGAGGGAAATGTTCTGCCGACGTGGCAGAGGTGAAACAAAAAACGGCAGAAACACTATAAGGCTTCAAAATTGACGAGTTCAAAAACTGTTTTGAGCAGTGGAAAAAATGTCTCAGTAGATGTATTGCATCAAATGGAAAGTACTTTGAAGGTGACTGAACTTTAAACATGTAGGAATAACTACACAGTTTTTTTATAAATAAAGTCCATTTTTTTGGTCCCCCGATACCTTACTGAGTTCTTTGTTACTGAAGTTATTTTTATTGTTCATTGATTCTCTAGTATTTTAGAGGTACTTTTACTTTTAAAAAAATTGATATAAAGTTGAGTTATTCTTAATGATGAATGCACACCTGAGAATCTACCGTCCAAAACAAAGAGCATCAGTAGGACCCGGCCTGGACGCTCCCCTCTTCCATCCTGTTCTCCTGCTTCTCCCGCCAAAACTGTCATCCTGACCGCACATTCATCACTTCTCTGCTTTCCTTCACAGCCCACCAGCCTGACCTTACTTTTTTTTTTTAAATTATAATCAAGAGTGCCCTGGCTGGTGTGGCTCAGTGGGTTGGGCGTCATCCCACCAGGCAAAAGGTCGCTGATTCTATTCCCTGTCAAGGCACATGCCTGGGTTGTGGGTTTGGTCCATGGTCTGGGAGCTTAGGAGAGGCAACCGATTGATGTTTCTGTCACACATCGATGTTTCTCTCCTTCTCTTTCTCCCTCCCTTCCCGCTCTCTAAAAATAAATAAATAAAATCTTTAAAAAATCATAATCAAGACTAAGAGGATACACATCAAAATGTTAAGAGTGATTAGATCTCAGTGATAGAATAATGAATTTCTTCGTTTTTTTAGATAAGAAAATAAATGTATTACTTTTTAAATCAGAAAAGATGTTATTGTAAAATGTTATTTCAAAAGATGGCTATGTAAATAGACAAACATTAAACACAAAGGTAAAACATTGCTAAAAAGATTTTACTAATATTTTACTGTCTAGTCATACTATATGCACTTTGAAGTATATTTTGAAAATTATGCTGGATACTCCTTCATATCTGTCATTCTTTTTGTTTCTTTTTTTTTCATTTTCACCATCTCTTTTCCATCTCACTTCTCTTTGTCTCTTGAAATAAACTCTTAAAAATTAAAGTGTAAGATATCAGACATGTGCAATCATAAGTAAATTTTCACAAAGGAAACATCCATGTAACTAGTATCCAGATTAAAAAAAAACCCAGAACAGAACCCCGGAGACCCCACTCATGCCTCCCCCCATCATCACCCTCACTCAAGGCAGCCAGTAGCCTGGCCTCTGCCGTCATAAGTCAGTTCTCCAGGTTTTTGAACTTTCTATGAATGGAATTCTGTAATATATACACTTTTGTGCCTGGCCTCTTTTGTCTAACATTATGTTTGCTAGGTTCTCTAAACTGTAGTGTGTAAGCTCAGTTTGTTTTCCTCGCTGTTTGGTATTTTATATGATCATCTCACACATCTATGCATTCATTCCGCTGTTGAGGAACAGTTTGGGGTTTTAATGAACAGGGGCTGCTATGAGCATTTTTGAACATGTCTTTTGGGGACTATATTTTGAGTTTATACCTAGAAGCAGAATTGCTGGGTCATAGAGTTTGTGTCTGCGTAGCTTCAGTAGATACTGCCAAAGCATTTTTCGAATGATTGTAAAGGATTTATCTTCATGAGAAGTATGTGTGAATTTCCACTGGTCCATATCCTTGCCTACCCTTGGTGCTGTCCGTTGTTTTCACTGTAGCCATCTCTTGTTTTCCTTTTATATGGTTATAATGTATCTACCTGCATTCCTAAAAAATTTTTAGTTGTTCAAAACTTTATAAAAGGGTACCATAATATATATACTCTTCTGAGACTTACTCTTTTCACTTAATATCATATTAATAAAGTTCATCTATATTGTTGTATGTTTCCATAGTTCATCATGTTGATTGCTGTATTCCACTGTGTGAATATATCACAACTTGTTCACTTTCCCATTGATGGACATTTGAGCTGTTTCATTAATATGGAAATTCTGTCCTTCAAGTTTGCTCCCCGGCTGTAGGAATCATGGCAGAGCTCTATGAAATTCTTAAGGCACTTGAAATGGATAACTGCTGTTAGCTTCTTGTAAATTTCCAGGCCCCAAAATGACATACACCCAGTGTTTTATCATCTTGTTTTAAAGATCTTCCTCACAGTTAATTAAAATCACATATATTTTAAAAATTATATTTCCTCTTGCTTAGTTTACTGCTGCAATGAAAGACCAGAGCAGAATACTCTCTCACTTAAAGGTAGAACAGAGTTATCTTCATTTTTTCCAGGCTTAACAACTCAAATTTCTTTCAAACCTTTCTGCTTTTTCATATTGTTCTAAAGATATATGTTAATATCTCATGATTTTTTCTAACTTCATGTTATTTTTTAGAGTATGCTAACCAAATTTAGTACCATGCTTAAGGCTGGTCTGGGGTTGAGAGGCATTGTGTCCCAGCCCTTATGTGACAAATCTCAGGACGTATTTGCTGCCTTTTGTCCAAAACACCATCATTTGGCTAACTCACATTCCCATTCTAGTCACCTGGATTCTCCTTGTTTTTCTAATACACACCTGCTGGAGCAGTCCTTTCATAGCCTGTATTTGTATTTTTTAATCCCCAAACATGTCACATTGCAATTGTTCAAGCAGGTTTTTTTTTTGAAGAACTCTGGCCCCCTGTTAAATTCATTTTGAATTTTGTTTCTAGTTTTTTAATCATCTTTTATTGTTATTCTATTACAGTTGTCCCAATCCTACCCCCGTTGCCCTCCTCTGCCCATCCCATCCCCGACTCCCACAGTCAGTCCCCACACCATTGTCCACGTCCATGCGTCATTCATGCGTGTTCTTTGACTAGTCAGTCCCCCTTCTTTCCACCATTATCCCCCTCCCCCTGCTCTGGTTACTGTCTCCCTGTCAGGAAATATTTACTGATTTATTGACTGGCCTCGCTATCTTCACTCAGGAGAGTCAAGAACCATCATTAAAAAAAATAAATCCTGTAACATGCTGCATGCGCTTGCCCCTGTGAGAGTGCTCCGCTGCTAATGCCGCCTGCAGCTGCTCCGGAGGAAGACTGTTTCAAAGAAACAAATCTTCCCCAACTAAAGCCCATATATGATTCCATAAGCCTGACTTTGAAGCTGGTTTATCCAATACACCCCCTCACACACGGTGGAAAACCACCCAATAGATTTCCTATAAAGTGGTAACTCTCAAGCAGAGATGTAATGTTACTGTATAAAGAGTCCTGTATCTGTCGGGCACTGGGCTGAGTGCGTCTCAAAGTGAGGCCCCTGAACCATCGTCATCATCATCAGCAGCAGCAGCAGCAGCAACAGCAGCATCTCCTGGTAACTTTTTAGGAATGTAAATTCTTGGGGCCCGCCCTGACCTACTGGGTTGGATACTCTGGGGGTCGGACCCAGTAGCCTGGATTTTAACAAACCCTGTGGGTGAATCTAATGTACATTCAAGTTTTGAGAATCACTGTTAGACTATCTGAGCAACTCTTTTATCTGCATTGGTTCAGTTTGGTAGTCTGTTCTTGGCTCTGAAAAATCTGTCTCCTAAGAATAATTTCAAAATGGTTTTTTTCTTCTACACTACAACGTTTTTTTTTTAAACTAAGCAGAACCTGGCAAAGCAAAAATGCATTGAAAAAGACGCACAAGCATTTCCTGTCAATGTTAATTCATTCTTCAGTTTCCCTGAAGTCTTTCATGCAGTAATTGCTAACATTTTATGACACCAGTATTTCAGAAAACACAGTTCAGAAATCATTGCTCTACAGCTAGGTTAACTTTCTGAAACTGTAATCAGTATGTATGATCTGTGAACTAGAGAAAATGGCCATGAACCGTAGATCAGTCACTTCTCGCCTCCTCTCCCAGCCAAATGGATGGGATTTACATATCTGGTTATCATTCTCCATTACCATTCTTTGGCAGAATCTTGAGAATTCTGCTTTTAAACTTAAATCTTTCACTATTAAATTCCTTTTCTAAATTTACAAAATGAATACATATTCCTCACAGCCAGTGGATTCACTCCAGATGGGAAGGTCCAGGATCCTGTTTATATGTGGCCATTAGAAATCGCCTTCACAAACCCCCTCTGTCCGGCATGCCCCGGTCTCTTCTGCTCTCTCTCTGGGAATCTTTCTAGGGGCTCAGAAAGGCCTCTTCTTTAGGAGCTGGGATGGTCCTGAACATTCTGCAATCCGTGGCTGTCCAGTGAGCTCTCAGCGTCTCCCTGCCTGCCCCCGAGCCAGGGAGTGGCTCCAGAAGGGCTGGTCAGGCTAAGAAGAGGCCACCAGTAGTTTTACAAAGAGCTCTTCACACTCGTTCCCTCCCAGTTTCCAAACTCATTTTTAAATCTTCTCCCAATCTCTTTGATGAGAAATAAGCTCTTTTAAAAGTTACGGGCAAGGTGATTATCCCTGTTTTTAATCAGCTATGCCCACACATTGATTACATTAGCCCAGGGGCTGATCGGTAAACTATGGTCCATCTGTTTTTGTAAAGAAAGTTTTATTGCCATACTGGCATGCCTATTCACTTCCATCTTCTCTATGGTTGCTTTTGGGCTACAAGGGCAGAGATGAGTCCTTACAACAGAGATTAGCCCACGAAGTCTAAAGTATTTGCCATTTGGACCTTTTACAGAGAAAGTTTGTTAACCCCTGCATTAAATTGAACATGAGAGAAAACTCTGCTTTTGCTATGACTTTACACTGACAGCTTTGGAAATAGCTATGTGCCTGGCTGACTCCACTAGCTCTCTCTGTTACAGGAATGAGCCCGACAGTCTGTTTTGCTGCCAGAGAAACAGGTAACGTCTTCTCCCTGGTTGCCATCTGACTCGGGAAGTATCAGGAGTCATGTTTATTTACCATTTGCTCCCATGAACAGAAGAGAGTGGGTTGTGTGGTGGGGATACCCTCTCCTCCAGTAAAAGAACTTTAGCTAAGGATAGGAAGTCCAAGCTGAGAAGTTGAATCACCAGCAGCAACTATTTTTGCCCCCTCTGATACAGCTAAATGAGTCAGTTCTCTGGGAGCCAGTTACCTTCCTGTGAAGATGGCTTTAAGAGGGGATTTGATTGGTGTGGTTTGGCTGGGAAACTGAAATACCACTACCTCCCAAGTAGCCCATGCTGGGTGTGAAGGAGAAAGCCTGAAAGGAGAAAGCTTGGTACTTTACGTGAGGGGAGAAATGTTCGCTCTGGGAATAGTTTTAATTCTGCTTTTCTCATCATTGGATGGGAGCAAATTTCCTTGTGAAGTTGTCCTCCTGCCTTTCCTTCCTCATTCTCTTGTCTTCTTCCACTTCATGGCTCCACTGCCAGCACCTGAAGCCCAGAGCAGAGTCTCTGGTGAGATCAGAAGAGAGCATCACTGGAGGAGGGGACTGATGTCAGTGCTCCTGAGCAATGGGCCACCAGGACAGCCTGGGAACTAGGGTGAGGAAAGAGAGGCACCTAGGGTGCCAAATGTGAGGGCCTGCTTGTTATGGCTGGTCCTGCACCTGCAGGGCCTGAGCCCAGCCACGCCCCAGGAGCATCCTGTGGTTGGGCAGGTTGGGTTTGTTAGTCATGGCAGAGAAGTGGACCCGTGAGCTGTCTCAGAGAAGGTGTTAGAAAGGACTTCAAGGGGTGGGGCATGTGTGAGGTGATTTGGGGGCAGGCCTAAGAAAGCAGGGGTTGCTCTGTGATTTGGTATCTTAGGAGATGTTGTCTGGAAGACAGGAAGACTAGAGTGAGGCTGAGCTGTAACTGGTAAAGAAGCAGCAGTCATCTGAGCCACATGGGGGACGTTGGGTCCTTTTTGTGGTTTGAACAATGTGGGTTTTTTGGCCTGTGTTCAGACATGATTACGGAGTGGTCTTATTTTTGTCTTCACCCTGCACAGTCAGGGAGCAGCCTTGTTCGATGCTGATGTTCTATGAAATTCCTTATGTCCAACAGGAAAACACCAGGGCCTTGCTAATAGTGCCACCCAGCTCCCAGATATCAGGGGTCAATTTTCTCTTTTTCACTGACCATTTCACTTTCTTCGAAGTCACAGGGTAGTGGAGCCAGAAAGGGCTTTAAAAACCATGTAGTTCAAACCTCTAACGTTTAAGTTAAAGAAATGGAAGATCAGAGCTGTTACCTGCCTTGCTAACATCATAGAGCCAGTTAATATCACAGCTGGTACTGGGACCCATGTTTCTTGACCCTGGGAGCCCTGCATACACTGGGCCTGCCTCCCTCGGCAGCCTCAGCCGTAGGCGTAGGGAGAGCCTATACCGCTGTGCCTCTGTCTGCGCTCCAGCCTGTCCGTCCCTTCAGGTCCTCTAATGGGTCAGGTTCTCTATTGTTTTGGGCCCTTCCCACAGCTGTTTTCTCTGCTTGGGATGCTCTTCCAGCACCTCTTACTTATCTCATTCCTACTCATCCTTCAGGGATTGGCTCAAATCCTACTGCCTCTCAAGGACACCCTAGACCTCACTCTCCAGGCTCTCTGTGCATATTCTTAGCACTTCCCAGCCAGAGTCCCTCTGAGTCTCCCCACAGTCAGGAATCTGGTCTATCTCATTCACTGCCGTATGCTCTGGACATAGCCTATGCTCAATAATGAATGGGTACTTTACCACAAGGCCAGTGGAAGCTCCACCACTAGAATTCTTTTCATAGTACATCAAAAAATAAAAAATAAAAAATAAAAAAAAAGCGTTCTGAAATCTGTACTGGAGGCATCTATAAACGTAGGGTCTGACTGAAAGTAAAGAATACAACAGACTAAAGGGAAAATGCTGAGGTGTTGCAAGTAGGTGGGGGATGAATTTGATGATCCCATCCCAACGTTGTCCTTCCTGTGATTACTATCTGGACATGCGGGTGTGCTTGAAAGGCCAGTGTGTAGCCAGAAGCCCTTTACACCCCTGAACCAGAGAGGGGTCCTGGAGTCTGAAGCTGCTATTGCATCATTATTGAAAATGGTAGAAGAGAACGTAAACTAGACTGTTTGGCATGAAAAAGGCTATAAACATGAGATAGTCCAGAGAGTTTATATATATTTTTTGCAGGGGGAGAGCATATGGATCTCTCTGAGATTCTAATGAAAACCATGGTTGCTCTTCCCAGAAAAATACACACCTTCCCACAATTCTATTTGTTTTAGACGTTTCCTGGACTTGAAAAGCAAGGTTGTGTGCCCTGCCCAGAGAGGTAGAGTAAGAATGGAAGCAGAGTTTCCTCATTCCTCATCTAGTGTCCTCTTTCTTACACCAAAATGTTTATCCACCATGAGAGGCAACAGGCTGTAAGAGTCGAAGGCATAGACCCTGGATGAACCTGGAGTTCAATCTCTGGTTTGACAAGTACTAGTTGGTGACTTGGGGCAAGTTGTTCAATTTCTGTGCCTGTTTCCTCATCGGTAGCACAAGAATAACAATAACAGGGTTGCTGTGAACATATATTAAAATAATACTTGTAAGAACTTAGCATACAACCTAGCACATAGTAAATGCTCAAAAAGTGTTAGTTCTTAATAGGATGATAGTGATGTCCACCCCCTCTTCTTGAATTTAGCAGAATAGTCATGTGCTCCCTCCCCCTGGTCCCCGAATGCACCTGGCTTAGTTTACTCACAGCATGGCTACCTTCAAACAGCAAGCGTATGATGATGAGGCAGGACTCCGGCAGAAGCCAGGCACGCCACCCAACAGCTAGGTTACAGGAATGGTGCTCTCTGAGAAGCAGTAAGCATCCATTCCAAAGGGTGGGTGAAATTAGCTGTGAGCCACACTTCTACATGGGGTTACGATCAGGATGACTCTGTGATGACACTCAGGTGACCACAGGCCAGATGATGGCACTAAGAAAGCTGCACTGGGTCTGACGGCTGGCAGAACATACACAGAAGATTGGCCGTAGATTCAACAGGGAGAGATGGGTTTCAGGTTTCAAATGTGCCAATCTCCCACCCTTTAGGTAGCGATCTGATAGGTAAATAAGGCAGTTTGGAAGCATTTTTGTGAAGGAACCAAGAGAAAGCCCTTTGGCTGAAGAAACAGGTGAATGAGACAGAAGACTAGAAGGGGTCCGGAGAACATGGCCCTCGTCTTCACTCTGCCACTCCCCTCCTGGTCCTTCTCTGAGCTTTGATTTATTCATCTGTAAGAATGGCTGAGTCGGGCAACAGGGTTTGGTGGATTTTTCGAAGTCCTTTCCATGCAGGGGGAGCGTCAGTAGAGGGGTGGGCTTATAAGTGGCCACTATCCCGGTCCCTTCCCCTTGCCTTGTTCAGGTGAGAGGATCTCACTCCTCTCTCCCACCCCCGGGGCTCAGAGAGTGTCTCGTGGCCAGGGGACAGGCAGAGAGGATGCCCTAAGGGAGTGGATTCCTTTCTCTGATGTCAGCATCCCTGGCCGGGGCTCCGGCGCAGCTCCCTGCGGTTCCGCCGGTGCGTCCACGTACCTGCATCTGCGCACCTGCATCCGCCGCTGGAGCAGAAAGATTGCAGGTAGATTTTCAGCCCCAGACTAGCTGTGGCGTCAGCAGGTAAGAGAGGGTGTTTCCACTTGTAATACATGAAGCTAAAGGACAGGTCCTCTCTGGCCCTGGTGAGGGGACGTGGCCTTTGTGCTTTCCTGTTCCATACGGGTGTCTTCTCCAAACTGCCGCCCCTGCGAGCCTAGGCTGAGATTGGAGGATCCCTTCCCATTTGAGGGGTTATTGATAACTTAAGACCAGAGACGCACTCTGACCAGAATGAATACATAATTAGAACCCAACAATGCTCGGGCCAGAAGGCATCTCACAATAAGTTTAGTTTAAAATCTAGCATTTACAAATGGATAAATTGAGGCTCTAAGCTGGGAAAGGCTTGCCAAAGTCCTCTGGCCAGACTTGAACAGTGCTCGGAGTAGGATGTGAATGTTTGTTCATTTTCTCACTTCATAGAGATTACTTAGATAAGGAATGAAAATTTTAATTTTTAATGTGCAAACTTTTTACAAAAGAAAGAAACCACAAACAAAGGAAAGATCCATCCACTGGGACATTAGAATATTAATGGCCAAATGACATGGAACTTTAATTGGAAAAGATATTAGTAATCTTCAAACTCACTCCCTCATTTCAGTTACCAGCTGCTTACTGGCAGAGAAAAATATAGATTCCCAGGGGCCCTGCTCACTGGCACAGCTGTTATTAAATAAACAAAGAAACCCACCTTAGTAAAAGTGCAAATAAACTCCATATGTTCACTCCAGTAGGAAAGCAGGAAATTTGGTTTCTAGAGTGTGTCCTGATTTTGAGGGTGGAGTACAGGTGGACAAGAAAAATAAAAAGGCTGGCAAACAATGTTTAGCAGACTCAAAAATGTGTATTTTAAATTTAAGACTTTATAATAAAACATACTCTTAGCATAGAGTATCTTCATAGCATTGTGGGACAATTAAATATGAACAATAACTTCAGAAAAACAAGGAGTTTTTCTATCTTATAGGGACTTCATTGTACACAGGCAATTAACTGTGGTTTTCTTAAGAGTCTGAGAGTTAGATCATTTATAATAAAATGCTAAATATGGGACTGAGAATTCCAGGAATATAAATCAGTGGGTATCTGAGGGATGTATCTGAGAGGAATGGGCACTGAAGGATGGGAGGTGTGGACAGGCCAGGGGGAGGAATGGGAGGACCCCTGGTGCGTAGCGTAGAGCAGGCGAAGTCACAGGAGGGGTGGTACCGTGGTGATTCTGGTCCCTTCTTAGCTAGTTTCCCCTCTCAACCCGTAGCCATGAGCATGGATTCACTTCAACAAGTGGATAACCTTACCTCACAGGGTTGATGTTCTAATACATGTAAAACTATCTGGCACACTGGTCCCCAATAAAGACACACAGGCCCTGCCCAGTTCTACTCAGCCCTTTCCTCTCTTCTGAGTGACCAGTCCTTTGGCCCCTCCTGTTTTCAGGGTCTTGATTCCAGCCAGAGACAGATGGGTCTATGTAAATAGAAAACAAGGGTGTGATCTCAATTTGATGAGCCCAGATTCTTTTTTCTTTTTCTCTGCACCTGGCAACACTGTTTCTAACAGCAAATAATGAAACTCCATGTCCAATAAGTGAGAATTAGCATGCAATGATAGGACAGTCTTATAACAGAAGACTGTGCAGTCCTTAAAAATGTAATTAAACTACCTAAAAACATGGGACAATTCTCATGATATGCTGTTAAATAAATTAAAAATAAATTATAGAACAGCATACACCATGAAATCAATTTGTTTTAAAAATATGAGTAGACATAGGAAGAAAAGGTGAAGTATTGTTAACATCCCTGTGCACTAGACAAGGAAGAGATTTCTAGTATTAATCCCATGACGCTGAAAACAAACAACAGCAACAACAAAATTACCTGAGATTCAGGGGATCAAGTGACTTGCCCAACATTAGTGATGGCAAAGCCTCAGCGGGAACCAGATTTCAGATTCCTGATTCAATGCCTTCTACCGACTATTCCAATCCACTCCCCCCTTAGACTGTTGGTGTCCGTCATAGGTATGTACATTTCAGGAAGGATATGTTACTTTAAAGTAGCCATATGATGTGGCCACAGAGTCATTTAGATGCCCTTAGGAAATTTTTTTTTTCTTTAAGAAATGATGCAGTAATGTACTCAATAGATATCTGCCCTGCTTCCTGAATCTCTCATAAGCAAGTGGTGTGGGCAAGCTTTGGGACACTTTAGGCACATACCCTGTGTACCTAGGCTATCAGAGCTGGTGGGGATCTGGGGAATTACTTAGCAAATGAGAAAACCGAGGGTTAAGACAAAGTGAATTGTCCCCCAGCTGGGAATGGACATTCCCAAGGGCCTCTTCTTGTCTCCATTATCTCCCTTTGTAGAATCTACTCTGGAATAATGCTGTTGTCTTTTAGAGGCTGTCCCAGAAAAAGACCAATCCCACCTCAATCCTGGAAGAAGCAGCCAGCCAGTTCTCTCTTCCTGATAGAATTCTCAGTTAATGTGCCTGGAGCAGGAAGGGGTTTGAACTGATGTGGATTCAGGTGTCTTTGTGGGGAATGTGCTAGCTTTATGGATCTAAATGGAAGTGGGAGAAGATGGGAGTTAAATGGACAAATCAGTGAGAGGTGAGTAAAAGGTAAAAGATATTTCACGTTTGCCATAGTATTTCCTTAAATCCTCTTAACAATTTCCACAGTGTTATCCCGACTCACAGGATGAACTTTGTGAGACTCAAAGAGGTAAAGCAACTTGGCCAAAGTCCCACTTCATAAATAATGGAGGAAGAATTTAAATCTTGGGTGGATTGTTCCCAGAAGGCTTCACTGGTGTACTGGAATTTTTTTTTTTAATTTTCAGCTGAGGACATGCTTATTGATTTTAGAGAGAGGGGAAGGGAGGAAGAAAGAGAGGGAGAGAGAAACATCAATCAGTTGCCCCTCGTACATGCCTCAGCCACAGACTGAACCTGCAAACTAGGCAGGTACCCTGATTGGAAATGAGAATCGAACACTTGACCTTTCGGTTTATGGGACGACACTGCAACCAACTGAGCCACACCGGGCAGTGCTGTCCTGGAGACTTTTGCTGTTATTTTTTTTATCATTACTATCTTTCTAGCTGCAATACATCTCTAAAGATTCTGCATCTTTGATAAAAGATGGATTGAGTTCAGGGTTTGATTCTCAAGGTAGCTTAATAAAAACTGCAGAAATAGATCTTTTTCCAATCCATCAGGCTTATTCTTCATATTTGTTGAATGAAAGAGTAATGAATTCAAGAGTTTTCCTTAAACCATTGTAGATCCTCACTCTGCCTCATGGTGGACCATTTAGGTAACGATTTGCCATAGGTAGGCAATGTGCCGGGCAGGGATCTGTCTGTCTTGTTCAGAGCTGAATTCACAGTACTGAGCAGCGTGTCTAGAATTTAATTATGGCTCAATAAATATTTCCTGAATGAATAGATCATTCATACCTCCCCTGTTCTACTGCCTCCATCCAATTTTCATCATGAGAGCCTGTAGATTTTTCTTCTTAAATAACTCTTCATTCCCTCCACTTCTTTCTAGCTCCACCACCACCACACTTAGGTTGACCTACTATCAACCTTCATGTGGCTTGCTATGACAGCCTCCTAACTGTTTCCCTACATTCACTCCCTCCAATCCATTCTTCCCCTTGCGCTGGGAGTGACTTTTGCATCATAAATCTGTTCACTTTATATCCTTGCTTAAATCACTCCAATGGCTTCCCTTTGCTGTGAGGGTCATGGCCATAATTTTTATCATGACCTGCAAGGCCCTGCCTGGTATAGTGCCCTCCAACCTCCAACCTCATTTTCTTCTCCACAACCCATCCCTCTCAGTACTCCAACTGTGACTATATCCTGTTCCTTCCAGCCTCAAAGCCTTCGCCTCTGTTGTTCCTTCCACTGGGAGTCTGCCTCTCTTCACTCTTCGCTACATTAGTCCTGCTCTTTCTCTGGATCTCAGTTCACACGTCATTTCCTTAAGGAAACTTTCCCTGAATCCTCCCTGCCCACTTCCCATCCACCTACACAAGATCGGGTCCACTCAGTTTCATGACTTTATAGAATTAGACTTTGCCAGCATTGTACTTAAAATGAGTTATGATAAAATATTCATTTCTGTATTTAATTTGTTTACCAAATTATCCTCTACATTAGGGCAGTAAGCTCCATGGGGGATGAGGGCTATGTCTGTTTGATTCACTGCTATGTCTCCAGTGGATGGCACAATGGTTTATATATAGTAAACACTCAATATATATATATGCTGAATGAACATGAATAAAAAAGCAGATGTTCCAGATGATGACATTATATCTATAAGTTATGTATGAGTAACAGCTTATTATTGATGAAGCACTCTTTCATGTGTCAAAAGTCACTTGCCAATGTCATATACACTGACATCTGTCTAACTTATAGAATTTATAATGCCAATATTTATATTGGCAGAGTGGGGAAACTAGTGTTCTCCCAAGTGGCATTTTCATCTTGCTTTCACCCTGAGATTGCCTTAATCGGCAGCCCAGCTGCCCAGCACCAGGTGGGCCATGGGGGAAAGGGAAGAGCTGCCATTCCTCCAGGTGGCAAGTGGCGACTCTACACCCTCGACCTGCCCAGGACTGAATTGGATGAGAAAAATGCCTATTTTTCTTGTATTGATGTAGAAACTCTATTTTCTCCCAAAGACACTATTTTTGCAGCTGTTTGAAATGTGTATATTTCTGTACTGGACAGCTTCGCAAAACTGAAAAAGAATGTTAATGTTCAAATTTTATTATCCTGTGTTCAGAAGTGGGTTTTTTTTTGTTTTTTTTTTTTTTGCAGATCTTGGTGTTAATAGACCAAATAAATAAGTATTCCCAGGGTTGGGGGGAAGATGCTGTTTCTTTTCAAAATAATAGCTAACATTTATTGAGCACTTTTTATGTGTCAAACTGTACTAGTGCCTGAAGTTCAGTCCTTCCAACCACCTGTTAGTATGGTACAGCTATTACCCCCATTTTTATAGATGAGGTGTTCACTATGGAAACTCTTAAGAAACCTTCTAGATCTTAGATTCCCTTGTTCTGTGAAAGAGGAGTTGGTAAGTTTTGAATGTCAAAATAACTTTCAGGTAAACAGTAAATTGATCAGATCCAAAATGGACATCCAAGACTGAAATCATTCATCACCACCACTACTGCCCCCACCCCCCTCTAGCTGCTGAATGCTGGAAATGCCAGCAGTAGGAGTTTGAATGGTGTCCCATTAGCCTTGTCTGATTTCCCTTGCCCAGCTTCGGGCCCTGGAAAAATCAAGGAAAATGACTACAAGGTAAGGCAGTCGTGAAGGGATAAACCTGAAGCCTGAGGAGAGCGGAAGGGCAGAGAGTAGTCCTACCTACGTATGTTTTGATGATGTGGCCATCTATGGAGAGGATGTAGGAGGTGCCTATCAAGAAACAAGATTAATTTGACAAACATAAATAATAGTGTCCTACATTTGTATAGGGCTTGACAGTTTGCAAGAGAACTTTCATCTCCATGACCTAATTTGATTCTTGTAACAGTTCGTGAAAAGTGGACATTATGAACATCTCATTAAAGATGAGCAAACAGAGGCTCTGGGGGATACGAACCTAAGAGAGGCCCAGAGGCCTCAAGGGGAGCACCCCTGGCCCCAGCTCCAGAGGTTACGACTCCCAAGGCTTCTGCCCTCCCCAAGCACACGTCCTTCAGAGAGAGCCCCTCGGAGGGCAGTTCCCGCTGGTGCACAGAACACTGCTGACATGGGTGCCTGTCTTGAAGCCAATTTCTGAGCTGTCCAAGAAAACCAATTACACCTGACTTGGTGCCAAATTCTTGTTACTTAGCTTAATCATTACCTAATTTACCAGACTTAGCTGGCTCCTGGCAACTTTGACCTATTTCCAAAAATCAAACCTTTTCTCAAAGGTGGAAACTTTGCCAAAACTAATGATATTCAAAAGAATGGGATATAAAGACAAATGCTTGGAATAATGTTCACCAAATATTAATGATGGACTTTTAGATGTTTTTAAAAAATCCTTTTATTTTTTTGTTTTTTTCTACATGATTTAAATCTCTGTAAAAAAAGCTGTGTTTGATTTTAATGAGAAACAATAGAAAGAGAGTTCTCAAATAAATAAATATTGGAAAAAATATGCCAAAATATTAACAGTAGCTTCTGTTAATAATTCTGAGTTGTTGGTATGCATGACTGTCATTTGTGTGTGTATGTGTATTTTCTTTCTGTCACCAACTTCTCAACAATCATCTGAGCAACAGTAAGATCATGGAATAAATGGGAAGCCTTTCAAAGGGCTTCACTTAAAAGAAGCCACACTCATTTGGCTGTACCCTCACCAGGGTGTTGGTTTAAAATAAATCAGTAAGTTACTTTATGCTTCATTCATAGGCCAACTCTTCAGTTGTGCGCCTGGTTCACTCACTGAGGCAGAGGGCAATAATGATAGCACAGCCCAGCGTTCTCATATGTGTAGGCAAAGACACTTAAAAAAATTTTTTTTATTGTTCAATTACAGTTGATCCCCTTTCCCCCCCATTACTCTCCCCTGCCCTGCCACCCTCCCTCCCACATTGAATTACACCCCCCAACCCGTTGTCCTTGTCCATGGGTTCTTCATATATATGTTTCTTGACTTGACCCTCCCCCTCCTTTCACCCATTATCCCCCTCCGCCCTCCCCTCTGGTCACTGTCAGTTTGTTCCTTATTTCCATGTCCCTGGTTCTATTTTGCTTGCTCATTTGTTTTGTTGATTAGGTTCCACTTATAGGTGAGATCATATGGTATCTGTCTTTTACCATCTGGCTTATTTCGCTTAGCATAATGCTCTCCAGTTCCATCCATGCTGTCACAAAGGATAGGAGTTCTTTCTTTCTGCTGTGCAGTATTCCATTGTGTAAATATACCACAGTGTTTTGATCCACTCATTTACTGGTGGGCACTTAGGTTGTTTCCAGTATTTGGCTATTGTAAATAATGCTGTTATGAACGTTGGGGTGCACTTTTGAATTGGTGTTTCAGGATTCTTAGGGTACAATCCCAGCAGTGGAATTGCTGGGTCAAAAGGCAGTTCCATTTTTAGTTTTCTGAGGTAATACTGTTTTCCATAGTGGCTGTACTAGTCTGCAGTCCCACCAACAGTGCACTAGGGTTCCCTTTTCTCCACAGTCTCGCCAGCACTTGTTTATTGATTTGTTTAAATGGCTATTCTGACTGGTGTGAAGTGGTATCTCATTGTGGTTTTAATTTGCATCTTTCTGATGGCTAGTGATGTTGAGCATCCTTTGATATGTCTCTGGGCCCTGTGTATGTCCTCTTTGGAGAAATGTCTGTTTAGGTCTTTGTAGGCTAAGACTCTATCCATCTCTTATTCAAGGAGGTAGGGCAACCACGTTTGGTATGGTAGCAAAGGCAAGGATAAACCCACTCCCTCCCCCTTAGTGGTCCAGAAAACTCTGGTTTATGTCCTTTCAGTGGTACAGATTAGTCTCTTGGTGATGCATTCCACACTCCTGAGGTTAATAAATGACTCTGAAGAAAAGCAAGTCATTTATCATGAACCTTTGTGTGACCCTTAGTCCATTTGGTGAAAAAATATTGTGCTATGGGCACTTTCAAACAAGGAATTAGCCTTACTGCCCTGTTGCCACGTGTCCAGTCAGGGAACATGGTCTTTTCTTGACCACTTTCATTCCAAGTACTCCTTAGCAGCCAAGAGAGATTGTATTTAACTAAATTCTAGCTATTGGAGTCTAGATTGTAAGACATTCCTATATAGTACAAGTACAAAGTGAATGACAACTGAGTTTACCTGAATGGTAGTACACTGTTCTCTGTTGGGCTAGACGTGGGACTCAGATATGTTCAGCTTGTGGCATTAGATGATACTGATGTTCATGGCCCATTGTCTCACCCTCCCACCCAGCCCATGATCCCCACAATGTTTATGAACATTCTGAACTAAGAGCAAACACTAATGTTGTGCCTCCACCCCCTCATCTGAGCCATACAAATGAGAGACTGCAGAACTAGAGCCTCTCCCAGGCCCGAAACTGCTTGTGCTTACCCCCCTTTAAGACACCATAAAGCTACTGTGGCATAGTTTTAAAGAAGTTCTGAAGAAAGCACTTATTTTTAGAAGGTAGCACAAATCAAAGACTTTAATGAGTAAAGTGGATATTCTCCATTAAACAATCTTTAAATGGGTACTATAGGCAGAAAAAAAAGCAGGGTCATAAAGTAGAATCAATAAACTAAAAGAGCAAATGACAGAATCTGGCGCAGAGATCAGAGGAACAAAGGGATAAGAAAATAGTTTACAACAACAACTCAGGCACTTGTAAAAGTCACCTTGGAGTTTTCACGAAGGGGCGACACAGCATCAAACACTGAGGAGGTAAATATGGGCAGACTGTGCAGGGGTAGAGGCCCGGGACAACGGGCAGGTCCTGGTCAGGAGGAACAACCACATGGGAAAAATGAGAATGATATCTTTGAGTGGAGGGCTTGTACCGCTTAGCAACCACAGATGAAATAGTCAGAAGCCACCTTGAGCAAGTCATCCTAGATTATCTTTGACTTCTCTTTGCTATGGTTGTCCAAATGGCAGATAAAAAAATTGGCATTGATTTCAGTAATTCAGATAGATGTTTTTGGCAATGACCTAGCAACTGTACCCAAATAGTACAAAAAAAGAGAAAGAAGTGTCTATAGTACCTACAGGCACTAAAGCAGTGGGTTGTTAACAAGGACCAGGAAACTAAGAGCTGTTGGCCTAGACTTCATATGTGGGTGGTGTCCCAATATATGCACATCTCAGTGCTGAGACTGAGGGACCCAGATAAACTGGCCTATGTCCAGAGAAGGCAAGCAGTACAATGAAAGTTTGGAAATGAAGCCATGAGGAGGAAACACTTGCGGGAACTAACCCCGAGACTTTGCCTGAGAAAAGGACTCTTAGTTGGGACATGACTGAGGCTTTCAGGATACTGATAGAGGTCTCAGATTTTTTCCCTCTAGGTAGCTATGGAGAATGGGACTAGGCAGACAGGCGGAAATTCCAGGGAAACAGATTTTGATGCGATGTAAGGAAGAATTTTTCTAACCATCAGGACTGTACAATGCGTTAGGTTTCCAACACAGCACGAGAAAAACTTTTCTATTACAATAATTATGACTATGCAACAATGGAAATACATGTCCCCCAAAGTGAGGGTGTAAAAGTGTTCAGAAAATGGCCCGATGGTCAGGTGTGAAGGAAGTGCAGAGGGCATCCCGTCCTGGGTGAGAGTGGACATGAGATCATGTCTCACTAGAAGAGTCTGCAATTCTAAGAACTACCTTGAATTTATATTGCAACTTTTTTTTAAAACTTAAAGTGCTTTTACCTCTAGTTTTACAAGAGTCAGTGAATCACAGAACAATGAAGCAACTTGCTTAAAAATTGTTTGTGGCCATTTTGGGCTCAGAGCCCTTCCTAGGACTGTAATTCCCATTGGTTTTTATATAGTTATACAGATGAAGCTCTTTCTTGTGTGACTCTCCCTGTCCCATCTCGTTGGCCCTGAGCTCAGTTCAAAGAGTCTTTGGCAGGAGTTGCAGCTCTAGCCATGATGAATGTGACTTTAAGCCTTGTCTGCTGGTGGTACCCCACCTTTTCTTTTCCACTTTAAGAATAAGTCCGGTTTATCTTCTTAATAGGAAGTGTGCACTAATTTCTCTTACTTCCCGGGGCTTGGGTTTCTGGTGTATCTGGTACCTATTGTCTTACTTGGCAGATGCCCATCTCTATGTGGAATAGATCTTCACAAGGAACTGTCACGTAAATGGCCATTCTGTCACTTGTCCTCCCCAAAGCCACACAGATCTCACTGTCATCCTTCCCCCTATGTTCCTTATGGGATGCAGACTGAATGGTCAGCCCCACCTGATATATTTGTTTATTTGTGGCCTCCCTTCATACTTTCTCATGAGTTTGTTCCATTGTTTTGTCCCAAATCTCCCATTTTCTCCTCCGTTTCCCTCTCCTCCCATTCTCCCATGTTGGGAGGGGTCATCTGTCACTCTCCAGGGCTGGTCCCCTTAAGACTGATGTCGCTCTTTGCAATCTTCCTCCTTCCTTTTCAGGCACTTTACTAACTTTGTTTCCTGCTCCCTGGACTATTCGCCGTTGGGATGTTTCCAGGAGACAGCATTAGGACAGTGTTTTTCAAAGTGTTATTCCAGGACCAGCAGCTTCAGCATCACTGGGAGCTTCTTAGCAATGTAAATGATCAGGCCCCACCCCAGACCTGCTGAATCTTAAACTTTGGGGTGGGACCCAGCCTGTGTCTCTGTTATCCACCTGCTGCCTTAGGAGGTAGTTTTTGGCTGGGGATTCAGAAGTACTCAATCCTGCCCTCAACGTTTCAGAGGAAAATGCAGGTCCAGAGAATACTAGCTGGGGCTTGAGCCCCAAACCCCAACGTCAAACTCTAGTGACTGAGGGTGGACCACACACTGGAGCTTTTCTCTCTACTGTTTAGTCTAAGGAATCTAGATTTCAAGCATGCAAACTTGCCTCTGTCTCCAAGGCTAACCTCGAGTTGAGCATCTCCCAGTCAAGCATGAGAAGAGTCCGTTCCAGAACACACAGCAAGTGGGTGGCTAGGGGTGTCAAACTCTGTACTTAATGATCAACTGTTAAAAGCCCTCTCTTCAAAATCAGGGCCAAACAAGGATACCCTACCATCACTTCTCTTTAACATTGTTCTGGAGGTTTTATTCAGTTTAGTAACATAACAAAATGATGTAAAAAGTATAAGGTTAAGAAAATAAAAATAAAATTATCATTAATTACAGACAATATGATAATTTTAGACTCTCTGTAAATATAGAGAATTAATAAGAGAATTTAGCAAATTTGCCAGATATATAGTATATAACAGTCAACTGCATTTCTTTTAATCATCAATAACAGCATATACTTTGTAAAGAGGTAAAATTTATAACAGAAAAAAATTAATTTTCTCAAAAATAGAATGAACTAAAGATGTGCAAGAACTTCACAGAGAAAATTTCAAATGTTATCAAAAGACATTAAAGAAAATCTGAATAATGGAGAGCTCTACTGTGTTCATGAATGGGAAGACTCAATATTGTTATGATGTCAGTCCTTCCCAAATTGATCTATACATTCATTGTAATTCTAATAAAAATCTCAACAGGTATGTGTGTGTGTGTGCATTTCACAGCAGGTGTGTGCATGTATGTTTTGCATGCACACAACTTGACAAACTGAATCTAAAATTTATATGATTCAGCAAAGGAGTGAAACTAGTCAATACTCTTGAAGAAGAACATAAGAGGGAGGCTCACCCTACCAGCTGCCAAAACGATATTATGCTGGACTAAGTGAGACAGTGATAATGGCAGAGAAGACAAATAATACAGAACACAGAGTTCAGACACAGACGCACGCATACATGGAACCTTGATGATTAGCAGATGGCATTGTGTATTGGTGGGAAAAAGGGCAGACTATTTGGTAACAATGCTTGGAAGACTGGGTAACCATGTGGGAAAAAAATAAATTTGGACCTGTGCTCAATTGCAAATGGCTTGAAGATTTAAATGTGACAGGCGAAATTTTTTTAAATGTTTAGGAAAATATAGAATGTCTTTACAACTTCAACTATGGAAAGATTTCTTAAATAAGTAGAAAAAAGCAGAAACAATAAAAGAAAAGATGATAGATTTGACTACTTTAAACTAAGAACTACTGTTCATGAGAAGAGCCTACAAAGTGAAAAGAAAGCTGCAAACTAGAAGGGGATAACGGCAGCAATGTAATGGTGGACAAAAACGGGTCACATACTAAACCCGACAAACTCAGGGGAGGCATGAGTGGTGGCCCTACGGACTCAGAAACCTAAGGTAAGCTCATAGGATGGTCCGATATTAGAAACTTTCTAACTAAAAGCAGATTGTGGTTGGTAGTCATGTCCTAGACTGGTATTTTTCCCTAACAAAGGTCAGCCACTACCTTAACTGAGCCTGTCTGTTGTTTTTTTGCATCTACGTTAACACCTCTGGAATGTCAAGTTTCCTTTTTCCGGACCCCTCAAAGCACAGGCACCGCACCAGGGGGAGACCACAAATCCCCTAATTGTTATTGTTATTATGTTAATTGATGACTATTACTATCCTGCCCCCACTTATATAAAAGATGTATCTATCGTTTTACTTTTATCCAATCCCAGAAGTTTCCCCACTTTGCTCCCAACTGCCTCCCTAATCTGTCACCAATGGATTTCATGTAAACCACTTACACCTCCTCTTTTGATTATAATGTATAAAATAAGGTGCAAAACTGCCATTCTCCAGGGCATTATCTCAACTTGTTGAGGTTTTGCTTCTTGACAATTGTCATCAGTTTGGCTCAAATAAACTCACAAAAATTCTCTACAGGTTTGAATGTTACGTATGTTGGCATAACTAAAAAAGGATCAGTATCCAAAATATATGGCATTCCTATTGAAAGACAAATAGAAACATCCCAATGGAAAAACAATGGGCTAAAGACGTCAACAGGCATTTCACAGAGAAAAATAATATGAATAGGCAAGGAAAAAAACCAATACACATTGGTAGACAAATTAAAACCACAACAATCTGGCAGTAACTCAGCTATTGGCAAAGATGTGGATAAGTGAGAACTCTCATATGCTAATGGTGGAAGGTAAACTGGTACAATCACTTTGGAAATCCATTTTGCACAGTTTAGTAAACATGAAGATTGCATACCCTAAGCCCAGCACTTTAACCCCTTGGTAGAATGCCCTAGGACTCTTGCACATGTGCCAAGAAGTCATGTACAAAAATGTTTATAACATCACTCTTTATAACAATAGGAAACTGCAAATGCCAATTGTTGATCAAAAGGAGTATAAATAAATAAGTTTGGTACACTCATACAATGAAATGCTATACAGCAGTGGAAATGAATGAACCATAGCTATAATCATTCACTTGGATTACTCTCTCAAATATACTATTTTTAAAAAATCCATATTGCAGAAGAATGCAAAGAACATGACTTCATTTGCATAAAATTCAAAACAATGCAAATTAAACAATGCATTGTTTAGGGATACAAGTGTTTCTGATATAACATAATGTATGTATTTTTAAATAAGTGCTCTGACTTTGCAAAATTATGCATTAAAAGTAAGAGAGATCATGGACCGTTTTTCTATGGAAAAAAATACCAAAAAAAAAAATCCTACATAACTTTGTAATCAGACATTAATAAAACCAATAAAAATCCTAATAAAGCATTAGGATAATTACAAGACGTTTTACATTTTTAAGAAATATATACCACTGCAAATATAAGAATTAATCGTATAGAAAAGAGGAAGATAGCTTCTTAGGAGAGGATTTAAGGAAGGCTGGGGAACCTGCCTTGGGACAAAATGCCCAAAGATCAGGAAGAACTGCGCAGCAAGCATTTCCCAGGCAGTGTATGAGGCCACGGTGAGCCCAGGGGAAGAACTTGAAATGGAGGGGCTCCGTGTATGGACTTTCACAGCTGTTGCCACAGACTTTTTCAGCTGTGTTAGTGTACTTGGCAGTCAGCTGCTGCTCCTCAATGGTAAGAACACTTATGTATGAGGAAAAACCTCATAAAAACAATGTGACTTCCGTGTGTATTGACACAATTTTCTTATTTACTGATTGCATGTGAACTAATGTGTATTATGGCTACCCATATTGTGACATAATAAACTGAACACAAATATGTCACGAAACCATAGAGTAAGGGACTGTGAAAGACAAATTTGGGAGTGGTTACTTCTGAGGAACGAGCAGGATGGAGTTGATTAGAGGCACAAAGGAGTCCCAAAGATTTAATTTTCTCAAGCCGGATTATGGGCATATGTATTATTCTTATTCTTTATTATTATCTATATTATTATTATTCTTTAGGCCATGCATACACATTATATATTATCTCTAGTATGAAAGACATATTATCTAGTAAAAAGCAGTGTTTGATATTTTCATAGTAAAATGTTAGGAAAATGTAAAATGAACAATCGAAATTAAAGTTGGTTGTATAATTTGCAAAAAATTTGAATTTTTAGTTTAAAAACAATATTGGCTTACAAGTATACAAGCAATGTAGAAAAATATTAAGAAGAAATGAAAAGAAACAAAGAATTTTAAATCGCCCAAAAGTCCATCACCAAGAGACCTTTTGGTGACTATATATATGCATACATATATAATTCTACAGAATTGGGGTTATATTCCACATTCCCTCCTGCCACCTGTTCTTTTCATTCAACAATATGTATTTATAGATGTGTAATAAACATGTTTAATGACTTCATAGTGGTTCATGGTATATATGAGTCCAAATTTACATCTACTTCTGGGCATTGAAGATATTTCTTTTTTTTTTTTTCACTATTACACACATTTCAATTTGTCTATTTTCAAATACTTCTTTAACACTTGCTCAATTACCTCCTTATGATTCATTTGCAGAGGTGGAAATGCTATGTCACAAGCTTTTTTAGCTCTTTATAAAAATTATTTGATTTTAAAAATATATATGTATGTATTAGAGGGAATGCTAATTCATGTTTTGTTTTAGTACTTTATTTTCTGAGGTTAAATTGTTCTTTCTACAATTGATAATGCCCTAAGGAAAGGGCCAGAGTCAGAAAACTCTGCACTCCTAACAGGAGTCAAGTGGTGGAATGTGTTGTTGAAATTAAAAAAGAGTTTCAGGGACACATCAAAGTTACAACTAAATTATACAACAACTATCACTAAGAATCATCAGAAATCGAGTTAAATGGAAGTTTAAATGGAATTAAAGAAACCACATCCATCCAGGCTGGTGGAAGAGGTGGAGACGTGGAATAGGCTGATCCCATGGCCCAGCGTGTTGGATAAAAATTCAAGAAGGGTATCTTGGGAGTGAGGAGTCCCAGCCCTATGCCAGGGGCCCCAGCCCAGGGCTCCACTGCCAGGAAGATAAGCCCCCATGAATTCTGGCTGCAAAAACCAGTGGGGACTGAGTCGGTGGAAGAAACTTTTAGAGTCCCATGCAGTCCCTCTTGAAGAACCCACGCATGGGTTTACTCAGATTCATTCCCTCTGAGCTCCAGTCCTCGGGTAGCAGCTTGAAAGGCATCAGTGGCATACAGAGAAGAACTGAAGTATCTGGAATCAAGGCAAGAGCTGGGGGACAGCTTTCTCCCAAACAGAAAGGAGAGGTGTGGGGGAATGGATGAAGATGTGAGGGGATTTCAAAGTACAAATAGGTATTTACAAAATGGTCATGGAAATGTAAAATATAGTATAGGAAATGGAGTAACTAAGGAACTTTTACATATTACCCATGACCATGAAAAATGGTGTGGGGATTGCCTGAGGGAGTGGTGTTGCTTGTGTGGAGGGGGGCAAATGGGAAAAAATTGGGACAACTGTTATAGTATAATCAATAAAATATAATTTAAAAATAAAATAAGTTTAAAATTAAAAAAAAAAAGAAAAAAAGCTTTTGGGGAGGTCCAAAGCAAAGGCTAAAATGATCATATTAAGGATTATAGCTGAATGGGAAATATAAAGAGAGGAGAGACAGATATTTTGACCCTTTAGAAACAGAAATGAGGACTCCAAAGGGGCAGATGAGGGAAGCCGACAGAGAGATGATCAAAGGGACAAGTTGCCAAGGCCTATTATGCCAAGACCAAACATGGCAGGTCAACAAGGTAGAAAGAGGCTAGGTCTCCAGTAGTGTGGAGCCCCACCTCAATTTGGACCAAATCCCCAGACATGAATGTGGGAGAGAAACTGATTTTAGTGTTATTTAGGCCACTATTATTTTGAGGTATTTTACCACCCATAGACTAAACAGAAGCCAACAGAGAAATCTGTTAAACTCATTCTGTGAAGCTAATAAAATTTTGATGACAAAATCAGACAACGATAGGGCAAACGATTATAATTATAGATCAATCTTATTTATAGGCACAGATGCTCAAATCCTAAATAAAATGTCAGGACACCTAGACTAGCAGTGAAAAAATATACAACACTATATAACCCAGTAGAGCTTGCAGTGAATCTACAGGAATATGATGATGGCCCAACATGACAAGTTTATAAATGTAGTCTATCTCACTGACAAAATGAAAGGGAAAAAAATCTACTATAAGGTCAATAGATGCAGAGAAAGCATTCGATAATATCCAACACCACTTCAGATTAAAAACAGTACTCTATAAATCTAGGAATAGAAGGAAACTGTACTTTAACTTACCTTGAGAAAGAATAGAATAATCATCATACTTCAATAGGAAAAATTTAGGAGCATCCCTTTCATTAGGCAATCAAGTGAGTTCATCACTTTCATTAGATAATCAACTGCGTTGGTAACTCAAGAAGGATTCAAGGAAATTCTCTGAGGGTGCCTTGTTGCTACAGTTGAGCAGCCTGATGTGTATTGACTTTAACTACAGCTTTTCCTTTCCTTCCCAAGGTCCTGAGAGTCTTAGCAACCGTCAGGTCCAGGACTGCCATTTCTATTACTCTTTTATTGAAAGATAATGCCAATCAGCCTCCGTTCCAGTTTTTTAAAATTCCTTGTCAAACCAGCTATTTCTTTTCTGTTAGAAGCAATTATAATTATTTCATTGTTTTCCAAGTGTTTAACTTTGTGCGATGTCTCTGATGCAAGCTGGTTGGTGGGCGGAGGGAAAGAATCTTATTAAAGGACATTTTGACAATAGTATGGGCTTATTTATGTACCAAGCATTATTCAGTTCTTTAAACCCAGGGCTACAGAAATGAGTACAACTTGCTCCCCACCTGCAAAAAACCTATACTTTTGTGAGATAAACTTTATTTTTATGGTGTATTTATTATCTCTGATACACATAGACTGTAAGATCATAAAAATCTAATAATTTTCTAGAGGAAATATTCAGTTGTTTGGCATGGTGAGAGAATGAGATAGAAGCAGAGTTTCTGAAATGGTGAAGCAATGTTAAACTGTACAAAACTGTTGGAACGACCATCTGAAGTTCTGGAAATCAACCAGAGGCAGAAAACAAAAGGTGAAATGGGTTCTTAAGAAAAATCAATGAGGAGAGATCCAAGATGGCAGCAGAGGAGGTAGAAGCTACTGTCACCTCCTCCCAGAAACAAACTGGAATTACAACTAAAATATAGAACAATCAACCTGAAAACCAACTGAAGACAGGCTGAACAGAAGTCTTTTCACCAAATATTCACAGAAGCCACATGGAGACTGACAGGAGGGGTGGAGAAGCAAAAAGGGCTGGCTCTGCACCCCTGGGAATTGGCTGAGTCCCAGTGGGATATCTTAGCCGCAAAGGTTCCACCTGAGGAGCATGGGGTCTAAACCCCATGCTGGGCTCCTCAGCCCAGTGCACCAGAGCCAAGAAGAGATGCCCACATAATATCTGACAGTTCAAATCAGCAGGGACCCTGTCCTCCAGGGAGAGATGAGAGTCTGCTAGAAATACAGTCACTCTCTTAAAAGGCCAGCACACAAAATCCCATTTGCAGCCACTCACCTTGGGCTCTGGCAGAGGAAGGTGGACCAGACTACAGTTGCGTGAGGAGAGACTGAGGTGTGTGGCACTAGGGAGAGGGCTGACTGGACAGCCACCAGGAGCCCTGCGTGAGTCCCTCTCCCACACCACCTGCAGACACCACCTTGGTTGGGTGGAGTACTTCCTTCTTTATGTCATCAGCCTGGGGAGGAAGGAATGCATAGCCCCACCCTCTAGACTGCCTGTCACCCCACCCTGTGGAGTTCACACTCTGCTGAGGAGTCAGCTTCCTGGGCAGGGGTATGGAAGTCCAGGCAGACTGAGGGGGTGTCATGATTGAGCTGTGTGGCTCTGGGGCAGGGACTATCTTCCCTTCTTCCCTCAAGCCCGATGACCACTCCCCCTCAAAGAAGATCCACCAGCCCCACCCTCCCGACTCATTCGGCTCTGCCCTTCTGAGCTCAGGTTCTGGGAAGATCTTGGATAGACTGACTTGTGTGGCTGTAGGACAGGGGCCATTTTGCCCTCACATGCCAGACCAGTGCAGAGCCCTCCCTTCACATGGCCAAATACTGGTCTGTGTCGGCCTGACAAGCTCTGCTAGCCTCACTCTGATGATTTCCTGAGAGCCCGCCCTACCACTAGGGTCTGCAGGTACCCAGCAGGTGGCATCTAGATTTGGTAGACACTGGGACTTTTGCCAAGTGGCCTCGGACCCAGCGCTGGCACAGAGGTTGAACCTGTAACAGCCTGGTGAACACCACTTGCCCCTACCTGGTGACTCATTGAGAACCTTCCTCGTACAACTCGAGTACTGCAAGAGGCCCTTTCAGTGACTGAGCCTAACAGGCGGCCAGCAGGTGGAGGTAGGGGGGGGCAAGTGAAAGTGGGTCTCAGGGTGCCTTGGGCCTTTCGCTGACCTGCCCCAGACTCAGTGCTGGTGGAGGCTGGCCTTGGTGCACAGCTCTGTCCTTTCCATGCACACCTAGGCAGCCACTAGCTGTGGATTACTTTGTAGCTCCCAAAGGTTGCCCAGGGCCACTCATAGGCAATGTCTGAATTGACCTGCACCAGGGTCCCTTCCAGGAGGTCTCAGAACCAACACACCCAGTGGCCGTCTCCAGACAGCATTAGAGAAGGATCCAATTAGCTTCACAGGTGGCATATCCAAAGGGAGATTCCCGCAGGCACCAGAACCCGCTGAGGAAAATTCTCCTTAGTGTGGTCAGCACCGGCACTGCAGCTCAAAAACGGTGCTCGAGGTCAGTTCTCACAGTTAGCCAGCCTGAGGGTTGAAACCACACACCAATGAGCCAATAGCAATCAAGACTCACATATAACAGGAGGGCCCACATAAACCCACACAAGAGATACTGCTGGAGCACCCAGGTCAGGTGATCAAGGAGACTGTGCCTCTGGGTCCCATACACGACCTACTACATGAGGTCACCCTACCAAGAGTGGGAGTCAGGGCAGATCTACCTAAGATATAGAAGCAGATGCAAAGACAAAGCCAAAATGAGGAGACAATCAAACATACCCCAAAAGAAAGAATAAGAGTAATCTCCAGAAAAATAGCTAAATGAAATGGAGACAAGCAATTTACCAGCTATAGAGTTCAAAAAATGATTATAAGGATGCCGAAGAAACTTTGTAAGAACTACTACAGCATGAAAAAGAGCAGAGAAACCATGAACAATTACTATTCAGAAACAAAGAATACAATATCTGAAATTAAGGATACAATAGAAGGAATAAGCAGTAGGTTGAATTGAACAGAGGAGCAAATCAGCAATTTGGAAGACAAGGAAGAAAAGCACCAAATCAGAGCAGCAAAAGGAAAAAAGAATTTTACACAATGAGGACAATCGGGACCTTTGGGACAACATTAAGCATAACAACATCTGTATCATAGTGGTAACAGGAAAAGAAGAGGGAAAGAGGAAGGGACTGAGAACCTATTGGAAGAAATAATGGCTGAAAAATTCTGTAAGCTGGGGAAGGCTAAAGATACACAAGTCCAGAAAGTGTAGAGAGTGCTAAACAAGATAAAACCAAATAGTCTCCCACCAAGATACACCATAATTACAATGACAAAGGTTAAAGACAAAGATAGAATCTTAAAAACAACCAGAAAAAGACAGTTACCTATACAGGAGTACCCATAAGACTGTCAGCTGATTTCTCGAAAGAAACATTTCAGGCCAGAAGGGATTGGCATAAAGTTTTCAAAGTGATGAAAAGCAAGGACCTACAACCACAACTACTGTACTCACCTACGCTATAATTTAAAATTGAAGGAGAAATGAAAAGCTTCCTGGACAAGAAAAAGTTAAAGGAGTTTATTACCACCAAATCAGTATTACAAGAAATTATAAAAGGTCTTCTTTAAGAGGAAGAAGGAGGGAAAAAAAAGGAACATAGTTATAAAGAATAAAATGGTGATAAATTTGTACCTAGCAATAATCACTTTAAATGTAAATGGCTTAAATGCTCTAATCAATAGATGTAGGGTAGCTGATGCATAAGAAAACAAGATCCATATGTATGTCATCTATGAGAGACCAATATCAGAATGAAAGATACTCACAGACTAATAGTAAAGGGATGGAAAAAGATATTCATGCAAATGGAAAAAAAAGCTAGGATAACAATAGTTATATCTGACAAAATAGACTTTAAAACAAAAGCTATAGTATGACAAAGGAGGACACTACATAATGATAAAGGGAACAATCCAACAAGAAGATATAACACTAGTATACATATATGCACCCAGCAGAGGAGAACCTAAATATATTAAGCAAATCTTGATGGACATAAAGGGAGAGACTGACAGAAATACAGTCAGAGTAGGGGATTTTAACACCCCAATGATTGAAACGGGTAGATCTTGCAGACAGAAAATCAACAAGTAGACAGCAGCATTCAATGACACACAAGATCAAATGGATTTAATTTATATTTCCAGAGTATTTCGCCCCAAAGAAGCAAAATATACAAACCTTTCAAGTGCACATTTTCTAGGATAGACTACATGTTAAGACACAAAACAAGTCTCAGTAAATTTAAGAAGACTGAAATCATATCAAGCATAACTCTGACCATAACGATATGAAACTAGAAATCAATCACAAGAAGAAACTGAAAAATACACAAAACATGGAAGCTTAATAACATGTTATTAAAAA